>CAWUFW010017540.1:0-257279 GCA_963921515.1 Calotriton arnoldi
ATCAGGGATTACAGCTAATGTTTGACGGTAGATCTGGGCAGAAAGCACTCCTGCTTAGCCTCGACCTTGCTCACGAATATTTTGTGCTGAATAATGCGTTACAGAATTTGAGCTTCAACTCGGGCACCTGCTTTATTTATATCTGTAAGTGCTTCCTGTTGAGGTTTAATTTTTGTGACAGGAGCATCGTGCCAGAATGAATCCTGCCCTGCATATTTATCCACGAAGATGCCACCGTTTTGTGCAATACCTCTACTCAGCTGGAGTACTTTCTACTGGCTAATCAGTAAGTGCTACCTCGTTGGGTAAATGTATAGTGCCTTTCCTACACTACAGCTGCGTAAAGGACCAGAAGAATTGTCCCCAGTGACCTGTGTGTCTGTAACTTTGCCACTGCGCCGAAAGCGCCGGGATCCTTTGATTAAGCTGTCCATCATTGTGGGGAAAGGGCGGGAAGACGTTGCATACCGCTAGTGTATGTGGGGCGGGGCCAAACGGTGCGGGGCTTCTAGGCCCGTTCACATGCCTCTTGTTTATAAAGGGTCAGAGCAGGATCTCAGCGGCAGACGAGGAGAAGGAACCTCCTGGTCACAGGAACTACACGAGGAATGCGCTCGAGAAAATCAAGGATGCAATGACCTCCATCAGGGATTACAGCTAACTTTTCAGGGTGGAAATGGAGAGAAGGCACATCTGCTTAACCACGCTCACGAATTCTACACGAGGATTGCACTCGAGAAAATCAAGGATGCAAAGACCTCCATCAAGGATTACAGCTAACTTTTCACGTTGGAAATGGAGAGAAGGCACATCTGCTTAACCACGCTCACGAATTCTGCACACCTGCCCTGCATATTTATCCACGAAGATGCCACCGTTTTGTGCAATACCTCTACTCAGCTGGAGTACTTTCTACTGGCTAATCAGTAAGTGCTACCTCGTTGGGTAAATGTATAGTGCCTTTCCTACACTACAGCTGCGTAAAGGACCAGAAGAATTGTCCCCAGTGACCTGTGTGTCTGTAACTTTGCCACCGCGCCGAAAGCGCCGGGGTCCTTTGAGTAAGCTGTCCATCATTGTGGGGAAAGGGCGGGAAGACGTTGCATACCGCTAGTGTATGTGGGGCGGGGCCAAACTGGCGGGGCTTCTAGGCCCGTTCACATGCCTCTTGTTTATAAAGGGTCAAAGCAGGATCTCAGCGGCAGACGAGGAGAAGGAACCTCCTGGTCACAGGAACTACACGAGGAATGCGCTCGAGAAAATCAAGGATGCAATGACCTCCCGATGGAGATCTGGGCAGAAAGCACTCCTGCTTAGCCTCGACCTTGCTCACGAATTTTTTGTGCTGAATAATGCGTTACAGAATTTGAGCTTCAACTCGGGCACCTGCTTTATTTATATCTGTAAGTGCTTCCTGTTGAGGTTTAATTTTTGTGACAGGAGCATCGTGCCAGAATGAATCCTGCCCTGCATATTTATCCACGAAGATGCCACCGTTTTGTGCAATACCTCTACTCAGCTGGAGTACTTTCTACTGGCTAATCAGTAAGTGCTACCTCGTTGGGTAAATGTATAGTGCCTTTCCTACACTACAGCTGCGTAAAGGACCAGAAGAATTGTCCCCAGTGACCTGTGTGTCTGTAACTTTGCCACCGCGCCGAAAGCGCCGGGATCCTTTGATTAAGCTGTCCATCATTGTGGGGAAAGGGTGGGAAGACGTTGCATACCGCAAGTGTATGTGGGGCGGGGCCAAACGGTGCGGGGCTTCTAGGCCCGTTCACATGCCTCTTGTTTATAAAGGGTCAGAGCAGGATCTCAGCGGCAGACGAGGAGAAGGAACCTCCTGGTCACAGGAACTACACGAGGAATGCGCTCGAGAAAATCAAGGATGCAATGACCTCCATCAGGGATTACAGCTAACTTTTCAGGGTGGAAATGGAGAGAAGGCACATCTGCTTAACAACGCTCACGAATTCTGCACACCTGCCCTGCATATTTATCCACGAAGATGCCACCGTTTTGTGCAATACCTCTACTCAGCTGGAGTACTTTCTACTGGCTAATCAGTAAGTGCTACCTCGTTGGGTAAATGTATAGTGCCTTTCCTACACTACAGCTGCGTAAAGGACCAGAAGAATTGTCCCCAGTGACCTGTGTGTCTGTAACTTTGCCACCGCGCCGAAAGCGCCGGGATCCTTTGATTAAGCTGTCCATCATTGTGGGGAAAGGGCGGGAAGACGTTGCATACCGCTAGTGTATGTGGGGCGGGGCCAAACGGGCGGGGCTTCTAGGCCCGTTCACATGCCTCTTGTTTATAAAGGGTCAGAGCAGGATCTCAGCGGCAGACGAGGAGAAGGAACCTCCTGGTCACAGGAACTACATGAGGAATGCACTCGAGAAAATCAAGGATGCAAAAACCTCCATCAAGGATTACAGCTAACTTTTCAGGGTGGAAATGGAGAGAAGGCACATCTGCTTAACCACGCTCACGAATTCTACACGAGGATTGCACTCGTGAAAATCAAGGATGCAAAGACCTCCATCAAGGATTACAGCTAACTTTTCACGTTGGAAATGGAGAGAAGGCACATCTGCTTAACCACGCTCACGAATTCTGCACACCTGCCCTGCATATTTATCCACGAAGATGCCACCGTTTTGTGCAATACCTCTACTCAGCTGGAGTACTTTCTACTGGCTAATCAGTAAGTGCTACCTCGTTGGGTAAATGTATAGTGCCTTTCCTACACTACAGCTGCGTAAAGGACCAGAAGAATTGTCCCCAGTGACCTGTGTGTCTGTAAGTTTGCCACCGCGCCGAAAGCGCCGGGGTCCTTTGAGTAAGCTGTCCATCATAGTGGGGAAAGGGCGGGAAGACGTTGCATACCGCTAGTGTATGTGGGGAGGGGCCAAACGGGCGGGGCTTCTAGGCCCGTTTACATGCCTCTTGTTTATAAAGGGTCAGAGCAGGATCTCAGCGGCAGACGAGGAGAAGGAACCTCCTGGTCACAGGAACTACACGAAGAATGCGCTCGAGAAAATCAAGGATGCAATGACCTCCATCAGGGATTACAGCTAACTTTTCAGGGTGGAAATGGAGAGAAGGCACATCTGCTTAACCACGCTCACGAATTCTACACGAGGATTGCACTCGTGAAAATCAAGGATGCAAAGACCTCCATCAAGGATTACAGCTAACTTTTCACGTTGGAAATGGAAAGAAGGCACATCTGCTTAACCACGCTCACGAATTCTGCACACCTGCCCTACATATTTATCCACGAAGATGCCTCCGTTTTGTGCAATACCTCTAATCAACTGGAGTACTTTCTACTGGCTAATCAGTAAGTGCTACCTCGTTGGGTAAATGTATAGTGCCTTTCCTACACTACAGCTGCGTAAAGGACCAGAAGAATTGTCCCCAGTGACCTGTGTGTCTGTAACTTTGCCACCGCGCCGAAAGCGCCGGGATCCTTTGATTAAGCTGTCCATCATTGTGGGGAAAGGGCGGGAAGACGTTGCATACCGCTAGTGTATGTGGGGCGGGGCCAAACGGGCGGGGCTTCTAGGCCCGTTCACATGCCTCTTGTTTATAAAGGGTCAGAGCAGGATCTCAGCGGCAGACGAGGAGAAGGAACCTCCTGGTCACAGGAACTACACGAGGAATGCGCTCGAGAAAATCAAGGATGCAAAAACCTCCATCAAGGATTACAGCTAACTTTTCAGGGTGGAAATGGAGAGAAGGCACATCTGCTTAACCACGCTCACGAATTCTACACGAGGATTGCACTCGTGAAAATCAAGGATGCAAAGACCTCCATCAAGGATTACAGCTAACTTTTCACGTTGGAAATGGAGAGAAGGCACATCTGCTTAACCACGCTCACGAATTCTGCACACCTGCCCTGCATATTTATCCACGAAGATGCCACCGTTTTGTGCAATACCTCTACTCAGCTGGAGTACTTTCTACTGGCTAATCAGTAAGTGCTACCTCGTTGGGTAAATGTATAGTGCCTTTCCTACACTACAGCTGCGTAAAGGACCAGAAGAATTGTCCCCAGTGACCTGTGTGTCTGTAACTTTGCCACCGCGCCGAAAGCGCCGGGATCCTTTGATTAAGCTGTCCATCATTGTGGGGAAAGGGCGGGAAGACGTTGCATACCGCAAGTGTATGTGGGGCGGGGCCAAACGGTGCGGGGCTTCTAGGCCCGTTCACATGCCTCTTGTTTATAAAGGGTCAGAGCAGGATCTCAGCGGCAGACGAGGAGAAGGAACCTCCTGGTCACAGGAACTACACGAGGAATGCGCTCGAGAAAATCAAGGATGCAAAAACCCCCATCAAGGATTACAGCTAACTTTTCAGGGTGGAAATGGAGAGAAGGCACATCTGCTTAACCACGCTCACGAATTCTGCACACCTGCCCTGCATATTTATCCACTAAGATGCCACCGTTTTGTGCAATACCTCTACTCAGCTGGAGTACTTTCTACTGGCTAATCAGTAAGTGCTACCTCGTTGGGTAAATGTATAGTGCCTTTCCTACACTACAGCTGCGTAAAGGACCAGAAGAATTGTCCCCAGTGACCTGTGTGTCTGTAACTTTGCCACCGCGCCGAAAGCGCTGGGGTCCTTTGAGTAAGCTGTCCATCATAGTGGGGAAAGGGCGGGAAGACGTTGCATACCGCTAGTGTATGTGGGGCGGGGCCAAACGGGCGGGGCTTCTAGGCCCGTTCACATGGCTCTTGTTTATAAAGGGTCAAAGCAGGATCTCAGCGGCAGACGAGGAGAAGGAACCTCCTGGTCACAGGAACTTCACGAGGAATGCGCTCGAGAAAATCAAGGATGCAATGACCTCCCGATGGAGATCTGGGCAGAAAGCACTCCTGCTTAGCCTCGACCTTGCTCACGAATTTTGTGTGCTGAATAATGCGTTACAGAATTTGAGCTTCAACTAGGGCACCTGCTTTATTTATATCTGTAAGTGCTTCCTGTTGAGGTTTAATTTTTGTGACAGGAGCATCGTGCCAGAATGAATCCTGCCCTGCATATTTATCCACGAAGATGCCACCGTTTTGTGCAATACCTCTACTCAGCTGGAGTACTTTCTACTGGCTAATCAGTAAGTGCTACCTCGTTGGGTAAATGTATAGTGCCTTTCCTACACTACAGCTGCGTAAAGGACCAGAAGAATTGTCCCCAGTGACCTGTGTGTCTGTAACTTTGCCACCGCGCCGAAAGCGCCGGGATCGTTTGATTAAGCTGTCCATCATTGTGGGGAAAGGGCGGGAAGACGTTGCATACCGCTAGTGTATGTGGGGCGGGGCCAAACGGGCGGGCTTCTAGGCCCGTTCACATGCCTCTTGTTTATAAAGGGTCAGAGCAGGATCTCAGTGGCAGACGAGGAGAGGGAACCTCCTGGTCACAGGAACTACACGAGGAATGCACTCGAGAAAATCAAGGATGCAAAAACCTCCATCAAGGATTACAGCTAACTTTTCAGGGTGGAAATGGAGAGAAGGCACATCTGCTTAACCACGCTCACGAATTCTACACGAGGATTGCACTCGAGAAAATCAAGGATGCAAAAACCTCCATCAAGGATTACAGCTAACTTTTCACGTTGGAAATGGAGAGAAGGCACATCTGCTTAACCACGCTCACGAATTCTACACGAGGATTGCACTCGTGAAAATCAAGGATGCAAAGACCTCCATCAAGGATTACAGCTAACTTTTCAGGGTGGAAATGGAGAGAAGCCACATCTGCTTAACCACGCTCACAAATTCTACACACCTACCCTGCATATTTATCCAATAAGATGCCTCCGTTTTGTGCAATACCTCTACTCAACTGGAGTACTTTCTACTGGCTAATCAGTAAGTGCTACCTCGTTGGGTAAATGTATAGTGCCTTTCCTACACTACAGCTGCGTAAAGGACCAGAAGAATTGTCCCCAGTGACCTGTGTGTCTGTAACTTTGCCACCGCGCCGAAAGCGCCGGGGTCCTTTGAGTAAGCTGTCCATCATAGTGGGGAAAGGGCGGGAAGACGTTGCATACCGCTAGTGTATGTGGGGCGGGGCCAAACGGGCGGGGCTTCTAGGCCCGTTCACATGCCTCTTGTTTATAAAGGGTCAAAGCAGGATCTTAGCGGCAGACGAGGAGAAGGAACCTCCTGGTCACAGGAACTACACGAGGAATGCGCTCGAGAAAATCAAGGATGCAATGACCTCCATCAGGGATTACAGCTAATGTTTGACGGTAGATCTGGGCAGAAAGCACTCCTGCTTAGCCTCGACCTTGCTCACGAATTTTTTGTGCTGAATAATGCGTTACAGAATTTGAGCTTCAACTCGGGCACCTGCTTTATTTATATCTGTAAGTGCTTCCTGTTGAGGTTTAATTTTTGTGACAGGAGCATCGTGCCAGAATGAATCCTGCCCTGCATATTTATCCACGAAGATGCCACCGTTTTGTGCAATACCTCTACTCAGCTGGAGTACTTTCTACTGGCTAATCAGTAAGTGCTACCTCGTTGGGTAAATGTATAGTGCCTTTCCTACACTACAGCTGCGTAAAGGACCAGAAGAATTGTCCCCAGTGACCTGTGTGTCTGTAACTTTGCCACCGCGCCGAAAGCGCCAGGATCCTTTGATTAAGCTGTCCATCATTGTGGGGAAATGGCGGGAAGACGTTGCATACCGCTAGTGTATGTGGGGCGGGGCCAAACGGGCGTAGCTTCTAGGCCCGTTCACATGCCTCTTGTTTATAAAGGGTCAGAGCAGGATCTCAGCGGCAGACGAGGAGAAGGAACCTCCTGGTCACAGGAACTACACGAGGAATGCGCTCGAGAAAATCAAGGATGCAATGACCTCCATCAGGGATTACAGCTAACTTTTCAGGGTGGAAATGGAGAGAAGGCACATCTGCTTAACCACGCTCACGAATTCTACACGAGTATTGCACTCGTGAAAATCAAGGATGCAAAGACCTCCATCAAGGATTACAGCTAACTTTTCAGGGTGGAAATGGAGAGAAGGCACATCTGCTTAACCACGCTCACGAATTCTGCACACCTGCCCTGCATATTTATCCACGAAGATGCCACCGTTTTGTGCAATACCTCTACTCAGCTGGAGTACTTTCTACTGGCTAATCAGTAAGTGCTACCTCGTTGGGTAAATGTATAGTGCCTTTCCTACACTACAGCTGCGTAAAGGACCAGAAGAATTGTCCCCAGTGACCTGTGTGTCTGTAACTTTGCCACCGCGCCGAAAGCGCCGGGGTCCTTTGAGTAAGCTGTCCATCATAGTGGGGAAAGGGCGGGAAGACGTTGCATACCGCTAGTGTATGTGGGGCGGGGCCAAACGGGCGGGGCTTCTAGGCCCGTTCACATGCCTCTTGTTTATAAAGGGTCAGAGCAGGATCTCAGCGGCAGACGAGGAGAAGGAACCTCCTGGTCACAGGAACTACACGAGGAATGCGCTCGAGAAAATCAAGGATGCAAAAACCTCCATCAAGGATTACAGCTAACTTTTCAGGGTGGAAATGGAGAGAAGGCACATCTGCTTAACCACGCTCACGAATTCTGCACACCTGCCCTGCATATTTATCCACGAAGATGCCACCGTTTTGTGCAATACCTCTCCTCAGCTGGAGTACTTTCTACTGGCTAATCAGTAAGTGCTACCTCGTTGGGTAAATGTATAGTGCCTTTCCTACACTACAGCTGCGTAAAGGACCAGAAGAATTGTCCCCAGTGACCTGTGTGTCTGTAACTTTGCCACCGCGCCGAAAGCGCCGGGATCCTTTGATTAAGCTGTCCATCATTGTGGGGAAAGGGCGGGAAGACGTTGCATACCGCTAGTGTATGTGGGGCGGGGCCAAACGGTGCGGGGCTTCTAGGCCCGTTCACATGCCTCTTGTTTATAAAGGGTCAGAGCAGGATCTCAGCGGCAGACGAGGAGAAGGAACCTCCTGGTCACAGGAACTACACGAGGAATGCGCTCGAGAAAATCAAGGATGCAAAAACCTCCATCAAGGATTACAGCTAACTTTTCAGGGTGGAAATGGAGAGAAGGCACATCTGCTTAACCACGCTCACGAATTCTGCACACCTGCCCTGCATATTTATCCACGAAGATGCCACCGTTTTGTGCAATACCTCTACTCAGCTGGAGTACTTTCTACTGGCTAATCAGTAAGTGCTACCTCGTTGGGTAAATGTATAGTGCCTTTCCTACACTACAGCTGTGTAAAGGACCAGAAGAATTGTCCCCAGTGACCTGTGTGTCTGTAACTTTGCCACCGCGCCGAAAGCGCTGGGGTCCTTTGAGTAAGCTGTCCATCATAGTGGGGAAAGGGCGGGAAGACGTTGCATACCGCTAGTGTATGTGGGGCGGGGCCAAACGGGCGGGGCTTCTAGGCCCGTTCACATGCCTCTTGTTTATAAAGGGTCAAAGCAGGATCTCAGCGGCAGACGAGGAGAAGGAACCTCCTGGTCACAGGAACTTCACGAGGAATGCGCTCGAGAAAATCAAGGATGCAATGACCTCCCGATGGAGATCTGGGCAGAAAGCACTCCTGCTTAGCCTCGACCTTGCTCACGAATTTTTTGTGCTGAATAATGCGTTACAGAATTTGAGCTTCAACTCGGGCACCTGCTTTATTTATATCTGTAAGTGCTTCCTGTTGAGGTTTAATTTTTGTGACAGGAGCATCGTGCCAGAATGAATCCTGCCCTGCATATTTATCCACGAAGATTCCACCGTTTTGTGCAATACCTCTACTCAGCTGGAGTACTTTCTACTGGCTAATCAGTAAGTGCTACCTCGTTGGGTAAATGTATAGTGCCTTTCCTACACTACAGCTGCTTAAAGGACCAGAAGAATTGTCCCCAGTGACCTGTGTGTCTGTAACTTTGCCACCGCGCCGAAAGCGCCGGGATCGTTTGATTAAGCTGTCCATCATTGTGGGGAAAGGGCGGGAAGACGTTGCATACCGCTAGTGTATGTGGGGCGGGGCCAAACGGGCGGGGCTTCTAGGCCCGTTCACATGCCTCTTGTTTATAAAGGGTCAGAGCAGGATCTCAGTGGCAGACGAGGAGAGGGAACCTCCTGGTCACAGGAACTACACGAGGAATGCACTCGAGAAAATCAAGGATGCAAAAACCTCCATCAAGGATTACAGCTAACTTTTCAGGGTGGAAATGGAGAGAAGGCACATCTGCTTAACCACGCTCACGAATTCTACACGAGGATTGCACTCGAGAAAATCAAGGATGCAAAGACCTCCATCAAGGATTACAGCTAACTTTTCACGTTGGAAATGGAGAGAAGGCACATCTGCTTAACCACGCTCACGAATTCTGCACACCTGCCCTGCATATTTATCCACGAAGATGCCTCCGTTTTGTGCAATACCTCTACTCAACTGGAGTACTTTCTACTGGCTAATCAGTAAGTGCTACCTCGTTGGGTAAATGTATAGTGCCTTTCCTACACTACAGCTGCGTAAAGGACCAGAAGAATTGTCCCCAGTGACCTGTGTGTCTGTAACTTTGCCACCGCGCCGAAAGCGCCGGGGTCCTTTGAGTAAGCTGTCCATCATAGTGGGGAAAGGGCGGGAAGACGTTGCATACCGCTAGTGTATGTGGGGCGGGGCCAAACGGGCGGGGCTTCTAGGCCCGTTCACATGCCTCTTGTTTATAAAGGGTCAGAGCAGGATCTTAGCGGCAGACGAGGAGAAGGAACCTCCTGGTCACAGGAACTACACGAGCAATGCATCTCGAGAAAATCAAGGATGCAATGACCTCCATCAGGGATTACAGCTAATGTTTGACGGTAGATCTGGGCAGAAAGCACTCCTGCTTAGCCTCGACCTTGCTCACGAATTTTTTGTGCTGAATAATGCGTTACAGAATTTGAGCTTCAACTCGGGCACCTGCTTTATTTATATCTGTAAGTGCTTCCTGTTGAGGTTTAATTTTTGTGACAGGAGCATCGTGCCAGAATGAATCCTGCCCTGCATATTTATCCACGAAGATGCCACCGTTTTGTGCAATACCTCTACTCAGCTAGAGTACTTTCTACTGGCTAATCAGTAAGTGCTACCTCGTTGGGTAAATGTATAGTGCCTTTCCTACACTACAGCTGCGTAAAGGACCAGAAGAATTGTCCCCAGTGACCTGTGTGTCTGTAACTTTGCCACCGCGCCGAAAGCGCCGGGATCCTTTGATTAAGCTGTCCATCATTGTGGGGAAAGGGCGGGAAGACGTTGCATACCGCTAGTGTATGTGGGGCGGGGCTTCTAGGCCCGTTCACATGCCTCTTGTTTATAAAGGGTCAGAGCAGGATCTCAGCGGCAGACGAGGAGAAGGAACCTCCTGGTCACAGGAACTACACGAGGAATGCACTCGAGAAAATCAAGGATGCAATGACCTCCATCAGGGATTACAGCTAACTTTTCAGGGTGGAAATGGAGAGAAGGCACATCTGCTTAACCACGCTCACGAATTCTACACGAGGATTGCACTCGAGAAAATCAAGGATGCAAAGACCTCCATCAAGGATTACAGCTAACTTTTCACGTTGGAAATGGAGAGAAGGCACATCTGCTTAACCACGCTCACGAATTCTGCACACCTGCCCTGCATATTTATCCACGAAGATGCCACCGTTTTGTGCAATACCTCTACTCAGCTGGAGTACTTTCTACTGGCTAATCAGTAAGTGCTACCTCGTTGGGTAAATGTATAGTGCCTTTCCTACACTACAGCTGCGTAAAGGACCAGAAGAATTGTCCCCAGTGACCTGTGTGTCTGTAACTTTGCCACCGCGCCGAAAGCGCCGGGATCCTTTGATTAAGCTGTCCATCATTGTGGGGAAAGGGCGGGAAGACGTTGCATACCGCTAGTGTATGTGGGGCGGGGCCAAACGGGCGGGGCTTCTAGGCCCGTTCACATGCCTCTTGTTTATAAAGGGTCAGAGCAGGATCTCAGCGGCAGACGAGGAGAGGGAACCTCCTGGTCACAGGAACTACACGAGGAATGCGCTCGAGAAAATCAAGGATGCAATGACCTCCATCAGGGATTACAGCTAACTTTTCAGGGTGGAAATGGAGAGAAGGCACATCTGCTTAACCACGCTCACGAATTCTGCACACCTGCCCTGCATATTTATCCACGAAGATGCCACCGTTTTGTGCAATACCTCTACTCAGCTGGAGTACTTTCTACTGGCTAATCAGTAAGTGCTACCTCGTTGGGTAAATGTATAGTGCTTTCCTACACTACATAAAGGACCAGAAGAATTGTCTCCAGTGACCTGTGTGTCTGTAACTTTGCCACCGCGCCGAAAGCGCCGGGATCCTTTGAGTAAGCTGTCCATCATAGTGGGGAAAGGGCGGGAAGACGTTGCATACCGCTAGTGTATGTGGGGCGGGGCCAAACGGGCGGGGCTTCTAGGCCCGTTCACATGCCTCTTGTTTATAAAGGGTCAGAGCAGGATCTCAGCGGCAGACGAGGAGAAGGAACCTCCTGGTCACAGGAACTACACGAGCAATGCGCTCGAGAAAATCAAGGATGCAATGACCTCCATCAGGGATTACAGCTAACTTTTCAGGGTGGAAATGGAGAGAAGGCACATCTGCTTAACCACGCTCACGAATTCTACACGAGGATTGCACTCGAGAAAATCAAGGATGCAAAGACCTCCATCAAGGATTACAGCTAACTTTTCACGTTGGAAATGGAGAGAAGGCACATCTGCTTAACCACGCTCACGAATTCTGCACACCTGCCCTGCATATTTATCCAAGAAGATGAGTCCGTTTTGTGCAATACCTCTACTCAACTGGAGCACTGTCTACTGGCTAATCAGTAAGTGCTACCTCGTTGGGTAAATGTATAGTGCCTTTCCTACACTACTACAGCTGGGTAAAGGACCAGAAGAATTGTCTCCAGTGACCTGTGTGTCTGTAACTTTGCCACCGCGCCTAATGCGCCGGGCTCCTTTGATTAAGCTGTCCATCATAGTGGGGAAAGGGCGGGAAGACGTTGCATACCGCTAGTGTATGTGGGGCGGGGCCAAACGGGCGGGGCTTCTAGGCCCGTTCACATGCCTCTTGTTTATAAAGGGTCAGAGCAGGATCTCAGCGGCAGACGAGGAGAAGGAACCTCCTGGTCACAGGAACTACACGAGGAATGCGCTCGAGAAAATCAAGGATGCAATGACCTCCATCAGGGATTACAGCTAATGTTTGACGGTAGATCTGGGCAGAAAGCACTCCTGCTTAGCCTCGACCTTGCTCACGATTTTTTTGTGCTGAATAATGCGTTACAGAATTTGAGCTTCAACTCGGGCACCTGCTTTATTTATATCTGTAAGTGCTTCCTGTTGAGGTTTAATTTTTGTGACAGGAGCATCGTGCCAGAATGAATCCTGCCCTGCATATTTATCCACGAAGATGCCACCGTTTTGTGCAATACCTCTACTCAGCTGGAGTACTTTCTACTGGCTAATCAGTAAGTGCTACCTCGTTTGGTAAATGTATAGTGCCTTTCCTACACTACAGCTGCGTAAAGGACCAGAAGAATTGTCCCCAGTGACCTGTGTGTCTGTAACTTTGCCACCGCGCCGAAAGCGCCGGGATCCTTTGATTAAGCTGTCCATCATTGTGGGGAAAGGGCGGGAAGACGTTGCATACCGCTAGTGTATGTGGGGCGGGGCCAAACGGACGGGGCTTCTAGGCCCGTTCACATGCCTCTTGTTTATAAAGGGTCAGAGCAGGATCTCAGCGGCAGACGAGGAGAAGGAACCTCCTGGTCACAGGAACTACACGAGGAATGCGCTCGATAAAATCAAGGATGCAATGACCTCCATCAGGGATTACAGCTAACTTTTCAGGGTGGAAATGGAGAGAAGGCACATCTGCTTAACCACGCTCACGAATTCTGCACACCTGCCATGCATATTTATCCACAAAGATGCCACCTTTTTGTGCAATACCTCTACTCAGCTGGAGTACTTTCTACTGGCTAATCAGTAAGTGCTACCTCGTTGGGTAAATGTATAGTGCCTTTCCTACACTACAGCTGCGTAAAGGACCAGAAGAATTGTCCCCAGTGACCTGTGTGTCTGTAACTTTGCCACCGCGCCGAAAGCGCCGGGATCCTTTGATTAAGCTGTCCATCATAGTGGGGAAAGGGCGGGAAGACGTTGCATACCGATAGTGTATGTGGGGCGGGGCCAAACGGACGGGGCTTCTAGGCCCGTTCACATGCCTCTTGTTTATAAAGGGTCAGAGCAGGATCTCAGCGGCAGATGAGGAGAAGGAACCTCCTGGTCACAGGAACTACACGAGGAATTCGCTCGAGAAAATCAAGGATGCAATGACCTCCATCAGGGATTACAGCTAACTTTTCAGGGTGGAAATGGAGAGAAGGCACATCTGCTTAACCACGCTCACGAATTCTACACGAGGATTGCACTCGAGAAAATCAAGGATGCAAAAACCTCCATCAAGGATTACAGCTAACTTTTCACGTTGGAAATGGAGAGAAGGCACATCTGCTTAACCACGCTCACGAATTCTACACGAGGATTGCACTCGTGAAAATCAAGGATGCAAAGACCTCCATCAAGGATTACAGCTAACTTTTCACGTTGGAAATGGAGAGAAGGCACATCTGCTTAACCACGCTCACGAATTCTGCACACCTGCCCTGCATATTTATCCACGAAGATGCCACCTTTTTGTGCAATACCTCTACTCAGCTGGAGTACTTTCTACTGGCTAATCAGTAAGTGCTACCTCGTTGGGTAAATGTATAGTGCCTTTCCTACACTACAGCTGCGTAAAGGACCAGAAGAATTGTCCCCAGTGACCTGTGTGTCTGTAACTTTGCCACCGCGCCGAAAGCGCCGGGATCCTTTGATTAAGCTGTCCATCATTGTGGGGAAAGGGCGGGAAGACGTTGCATATCGCTAGTGTATGTGGGGCGGGGCCAAACGGGCGGAGCTTCTAGCCCCGTTCACATGCCTCTTGTTTATAAAGGGTCAAAGCAGGATCTCAGCGGCAGACGAGGAGAAGGAACCTCCTGGTCACAGGAACTACACGAGGAATGCGCTCGAGAAAATTAAGGATGCAATGACCTCCATCAGGGATTACAGCTAACTTTTCAGGGTGGAAATGGAGAGAAGGCACATCTGCTTAACCACGCTCACGAATTCTACACGAGGATTGCACTCGAGAAAATCAAGGATGCAAAGACCTCCATCAAGGATTACAGCTAACTTTTCACGTTGGAAATGGAGAGAAGGCACATCTGCTTAACCATGCTCACGAATTCTGCACACCTGCCCTGCATATTTATTCACGAAGATGCCACCATTTTGTGCAATACCTCTACTCAGCTGGAGTACTTTCTACTGGTTAATCAGTAAGTGCTACCTCGTTGGGTAAATGTATAGTGCCTTTCCTACACTACAGCTGCGTAAAGGACCAGAAGAATTGTCCCCAGTGACCTGTGTGTCTGTAACTTTGCCACCGCGCCGAAAGCGCCGGGGTCCTTTGAGTAAGCTGTCCATCATAGTGGGGAAAGGGCGGGAAGACGTTGCATACCGCTAGTGTATGTGGGGCGCGGCCAAACGGGCGGGGCTTCTAGGCCCGTTCACATGCCTCTTGTTTATAAAGGGTCAGAGCAGGATCTCAGCGGCAGACGAGGAGAAGGAACCTCCTGTCACAGGAACTACACGAGGATTGCGCTCGAGAAAATCAAGGATGCAAAAACCTCCATCAAGGATTACAGCTAACTTTTCAGGGTGGAAATGGAGAGAAGGCACATCTGCTTAAACACGCTCACGAATTCTACACGAGGATTGCACTCGAAAATCAAGGATGCAAAGACCTCCATCAAGGATTACAGCTAACTTTTCACGTTGGAAATGGAGAGAAGGCACATCTGCTTAACCACGCTCACGAATTCTGCACACCTGCCCTGCATATTTATCCACGAAGATGCCACCGTTTTGTGCAATACCTCTACTCAGCTGAAGTACTTTCTACTGGCTAATCAGTAAGTGCTACCTCATTGGGTAAATGTATAGTGCCTTTCCTACACTACAGCTGCGTAAAGGACCAGAAGATTTGTCCCCGGTGACCTGGGTGTCTGTAACTTTGCCACCGCGCCGAAAGCGCCGGGGTCCTTTGAGTAAGCTGTCCATCATAGTGGGGAAAGGGCGGGAAGACGTTGCATACCTCTAGTGTATGTGGGGCGGGGCTTCTAGGCCCGTTCACATGCCTCTTGTTTATAAAGGGTCAGAGCAGGATCTCAGCGGCAGACGAGGAGAAGGAACCTCCTGGTCACAGGAACTACACGAGGAATGCACTCGAGAAAATCAAGGATGCAAAAACCTCCATCAAGGATTACAGCTAACTTTTCACGTTGGAAATGGAGAGAAGGCACATCTGCTCAACCACGCTCACGAATTCTGCACACCTGCCCTGCATATTTATCCACGAAGATGCCTCCGTTTTGTGCAATACCTCTACTCAGCTGGAGTACTTTCTTCTGGCTAATCAGTAAGTGCTACCTCGTTGGGTAAATGTATAGTGCCTTTCCTACACTACAGCTGCGTAAAGGACCAGAAGAATTGTCCCCAGTGACCTGTGTGTCTGTAACTTTGCCACCGCGCCGAAAGCGCCGGGATCCTTTGATTAAGCTGTCCATCATAGTGGGGAAAGGGCGGGAAGACGTTGCATACCGATAGTGTATGTGGGGCGGGGCCAAACGGACGGGGCTTCTAGGCCCGTTCACATGCCTCTTGTTTATAAAGGGTCAGAGCAGGATCTCAGCGGCAGACGAGGAGAAGGAACCTCCTGGTCACAGGAACTACACGAGGAATGCGCTCGAGAAAATTAAGGATGCAATGACCTCCATCAGGGATTACAGCTAACTTTTCAGGGTGGAAATGGAGAGAAGGCACATCTGCTTAACCACGCTCACGAATTCTACACGAGGATTGCACTCGAGAAAATCAAGGATGCAAAGACCTCCATCATGGATTACAGCTATCTTTTCAGGGTGGAAATGGAGAGAAGGCACATCTGCTTAGCCACAACCTCGCTCACGAATTTTTGGGCTGATTAATGCGTTACAGAATTTGAGCTTTAACTCGGACACCTGCTTTATTTATATCTGTAAGTGCTTCCTGTTGAGGTTTAATTTTTGTGACAGGAGCATCGTGCCAGAATGAATCCTGCCCTGCATATTTATCCAAGAAGATGCCTCCCTTTTGTGCAATACCTCTACTCAACTGGAGTACTTTCTACTGGCTAATCAGTAAGTTCTACCTCGTTGGGTAAATGTATAGTGCGTTTCCTACACGACAGCTGCGTAAAGGACCAGAAGAATTGTCCCCGGTGACCTGGGTGTCGGTAACTTTTCCACCGCGCGGAAAGCGCCGGGGTCCTTCGATTAAGCTGTCCATCATAGTGGGGAAAGGGCGGGAAGACGTTGCATACCGCTAGTGTATGTGGGGCGGGGCCAAATGGGCGGGGCTTATAGGCCAGTTCACATGCCTCTTGTTTATAAAGGGTCAGAGCAGGATCTCAGTGGCAGACAAGGAGAAGGAACCTCCTGGTCACAGGAACTACACGAGGATTGCGCTCAAGAAAATCAAGGATGCAAAGACCTCCATCAAGGATTACAGCTAACTTTTCAGTCTGGAAATGGGAAAAAGGCACATTTGCTTAACCACGTTCACGAATTCTACACGAGGATTGCGCTCGAGAAAATCAAGGATGCAAAGACCCCCATCGAGGATTACAGCTCTAAGGGGCTGCATGCTGGGTGTTTTACTGTCACTGTGCTTTTGTATTTAGCTGTGTCAGATTGAAGTCTGGGTTGTATAGTGCATGAATAATTGGGAACATGGATCTGTAGGAGTGCATATAGCTCAGTGAATCTTCAGAGTACATGTGTTAGCTTTAAGCATATAGCTCCCTACGCTATGGCCTATCTACACCCTTCCTTAGTGAGGAGTCATATGTTCTGTTAGAAATGGGGGTCTCTAGTTGGCAATGGCTGGCGCCACTGTCCAAATAGGGACCCTTCTTCCTAAGTCAGGGCAAGTGGGGTACCCCCTTTGATAACCCCTTCTCAACCCTGTGGTAACGTAGCACAAGCAGTTAGGCCTATCTCAGAGGCAGTGTGTGAAGCATTTATGACCATGCACAATAAGGCAGTAACGACACCACAAAAGGACACAACTCAAGGAGGTATAGAAAAATAGTATCTTTATCTAAGGTTTAGTACGAGACTCTCAAAAGCGTTTTAACTAGTCACAATGCACGTAAATCAGTAGGGACTTTAAAAAGGCAATAACGTATTCACCAGAACGTGGCACTGACTGAGTTCAAGGCCTGGGTCTACGCGACCCGTTGCGCACCACATACCTGCCGTTGGTGGGGGACACAGCACGTAGCTTCTCGAAGAAGCGGAGACGGTGACAGGCGGGCTCCCAGCGGCAGCAGCACGCTGCTGCGGCAGCCTGGGCTGGTGGTGGCGATGACTTTCGTCGTGCAGCTCCGTGGTGGGCTCACAGCGGCAGCAGCTCTCTCCTAGCTGCGGCGGCCCACAGGGCGACTCACTATGATGCGACGTTTTGAAAGATGCAGGCACTCAGCGGCTTTCTCTTAGCTGCGGCGGCCCACAGGACAAATCACAATGGTGCAAAGTTGGCAAAGGTGCGAGCACTCAGCGGCAGCAGCTCTCTCTTAGCTGCGGCGGCCCACAGGACAAATCACAATGATGCAAAGTTGAAAAAGGTGCGAGCACTCCGCGGCGGCAGCTCTCTCCTAGCTGCGGCGGTTCACAGGACAAATCCCGATGATGCAAAGTTAGCCAAGGCGCGAGCCCTCAGCGGCAGCAGCTCTCTCTTAGCTGCGGCGTCTCACAGGACAAATCACGATGATGCCAAGTTAGCAAAGGTGCGAGCACTCAGCAGCAGCAGCTCTCTCTTAGCTGCGGCGGCCCACAAGACAAATCACAATGATGCACAGCTGACACAAGTGCGGGCACTCAGCGGCAACAGCTCTCTCTTAGCTGCGGCGGCCCACAAGACAAATCACGATGATGCACAGCTGACACAAGTGCGGGCACTCAGCGGCAACAGCTCTCTCTTAGCTGCGGCGGCCCACACCGATTCAGCGAAGGTTCTGAAGATTCAAATTAAGGCGGGAGTTAAGCGGCGGCAGCTCTCTCTTAGCTGCGGCGGCCCACACAGATTCAGCGAAGGTTCTGAAGATTCAAATTAAGGTGGGCTCTCAGTGGCGGCAGCTCTCTCTTAGCTGCGGCGGCCCACACATATTCAGCAAAGGTTCTGAAGATTCAAATTAAGGCGGGCGCTCAGCAGCGGCAGCTCTCTCTTAGCTGCGGCGGCCCACACAGATTCAGCGAAGGTTCTGAAGGTTCAAATTAAGGCGGGCGCTCAGCGGCGGCAGCTCTCTCTTAGCTGCAGCGGCCCACACACAGAGTTAACAAGGGTTACCAGTTCGCGTTCCTCACAGTAGAACTAGATTAATCGACGGAGGCCTCACCTGCAAGTAGAATCCCTAGCACAGGAATTCAGACGGCTGATGGGGTGAAGTCTAATGTCCCTGAGACTTCAGCAGGAGGCGCTCTCAATTCAGGCCCTCAGGTAGTTTCTTCAGCAAGCTTGGTGAAAGTTTCAAAGTCTTTTCCTCTGTCCGCTCGGACAGAGTTTCGTCTTGACATCCAGAAGGAACACACTTGAAAAAGGTTTCAGCGCAGCGTTTTATACCTAAAAAGTCTTTGTTCTTCTACAGTCACAAATCACTGCATCCAGCCAGAACCAGTTCGGTGGGATCGGGGAGCACTTGGTTTACGAGGCGACATCCTGCCCTTTGAGAATCTGAGGGTCTGCTATCAGACGCCCAGTGGGAGGTGGAGCCATCATTCACCTTGCCAGGCACGGCCCTGCTCAGTTCAAAGAGTCACCCCTCTCCCTACTCTAAATGCCGATCTCTCTCTCCAGCCAGGTCTGACCCAGATGGCCCTGCTGCTCCAAAACCAGATGGCCAATACACACGCTAGCAAAGCCTACAGGAAAGCTTAGGCCAGAAAATACCTAGTTTCTAGTAGAGGCATTTTCAAACACGGGCTACGCTAATAATCCTTACTAAAAGATGTATCTCAATGTTCTGAGCTTAAACATATCAAATTCGACATTCCTATCAGGTTCCTGGGGGCAGGTAGGATTAGGGCATGTAATACTCAGCCTGCCCATTCTGGCCTATGAGAACGGATAGCCTCACAATAGTAAACAGTGAAATGGAGGGTAACTCGCTGTTAGAACATGCTACACAGACATACTTTAAAAGCTGCTTCGGTGGGTAGCGCAAATCAGCGCTACAGGCCCACCAGCAGTATTTGGTCTATCAGCCCTGGGCACACACAGTGCACTGATACTAGGGGCTGACAAGTAAACCAAACGAGCCAATTATGGTTATCCCAATTCATACAGTTATCTTTACACAGGGAGCATTTGCGCTGTGTCACTGATTGGCAGTGGCACAGCGCCCAGAGCATCTAAATCCAGCCAACATAAAAGGTCAGAAGCAAAAAGAGGAAGAGAGACCCGCGCCAATGATGCCAGGTCTAACATGTTCCATTAGAGCAGTTTACACCTTGCATAGGATTTTTAAGTAAGAAGACAGCCCTAAGAGTTAAACTGCATGCACAGGCCAATTACACCACACCCAAGACATACTGTCTAGGTTTCTACTTAGGTATGTCAGGTTGAAGTGTGGATGGCACACTGCACATATACTTGAGTACAAGCACCTTTATAAGCTCATATAGCTCCCTCAAATATTCAAAGTATATATTTTACATATCAACCACATAGCCCCCTGCACTATGGCCTAGCTAGCAGTCTTATAACATGTATAAGATAATGTGCCAGTATCTGACTGTCTGTTTTGAAAGCTGTAGATATGTGAACATACATTGCTAAATGAATACCTCAGAGCCTGTATTATGAATTAGAAACATATCGGCACTGCTAGATATATATGTACTTTGTGAGTATCTTAGTGAATGCATAAGCTCTTCTGTTGATCCATGACTGGGTGAGTGAGAGCCTATTTACTTTAGTCAGTTACAGCAAGGGTGGTATAGTCTATGTAGTGCTTGGCATAATAGTGTCCACATGACGACTAAGTTACAGAAACACAAATTGACAGCTCACTTTTTAGCCAGAAAGAACCATGTTTTATTGCATATCTACAGCATGTCAGAGTTCAGATATATGTACTAAAACATACATTTAATACTTAACAAACTTATTTTTCATGCTGGTAGTGAGTAAGGCTGGACAACAAACTCCGCTCCGCCGGTGGAGTTTTGCAACTCCGTGGCTCTGCTCAGAGTGCGGAGGTCAGCAAAACTCTTCTGGCTGCCACGGAGCAGAGTTTACCGGCGTGGCACCGGGCGGGGACTTCTATCTCTCATATGTTGAAGCTTTTATTATCCGTAGCAGTCTCCGTGCAGGCGTCCAGTCATTGCTCCAATACTTCCAGAGATTGGTAATCCCAGCAGAGGGCGCTGCTCCCATGAAACTCCTTGTTTGTGAGTGGCCTATTCTTGTCTAACACAGTTTCCTTTCCTGTTGTGCACGCTTAACCCTGAACCCAGAAGCTATTGATTACCTGAGCTCCAAGCTGCTACGGGGAAGCAGCAGCAGGGAGGGGAGGGAAGAGACTGCAGCAGATCTGGGCAGACTCCTGCGGTGTTCTCCTGTAGCAGCCAGTGGATGGTAGAGCCTGGAGGGGTCGACCAGCCGCAGAGTCCCCTGCTCCCGTGCAGCAGCAGGCACGGATTCACAGCAGGTGCTGATAGAGACAGGCAGATTTAGCAGCGCCCTGACTGTGGAAGGAGATCACTGAACCCAACCACAAGTGCTGCCCCAAGGCTGGAAACTGCCTTAAGTCTGGAATCGGTCATGCAGGTCTAAGCCACACCACTTTCCCCTGACCTGGAGCCAGGATCCCCCCTGACCCACAGGGTGATCCCGAGAAGTCTATGCTCAGCGTGGACATTGTAGGCCTTGTGACCCAGTTCGGCAAGACTTTTGCGCTCATCTTGCCAGTGTGCGAGCTGCTGGACTTCTAGGGGCTGAGTTTCAGATGGCTGCTGGTAGCCCTGGCCATCTTCTTCTGGTGCCGGAAGAACAGGATCGCCAAGGGCTCCCGGCTCTTGTGGGCCCTGCCCTTCCTGGAGGATGAGGAGAATTTGGTAAAACAGCCCAGCAAGCATCTGCACAGTGGAGCTGCCCCCCTGGGTAAGTCGGTAACTCAGCCGCCTGATGTACCTCCATGCCTTGCCCTCGTCATGATCTGCCAATTTTCCCCACCTCCCAGGCTGTAACCTTTGCTGACTTTTCTATAGTGCCCTCCTCGCCTTGCAAGTTGCCATGTGGTTTCTTTCCTCCATCACCCAGTGTCCCTCACATCGAATAATTAACACCCTCTTGCCTTGAATTGTCCTTGCTGTCCAGTTCTCTAATGTGCCCTCATACACCTGTTGCAGTCACACGCCTACACTCTTACCCAGTGCCATCCCTTTACCAACTCCTTCCATGCGCTGCCCTCGCCACTATGCAGCGCAGCGGCCCTCCACCTTCTCATCCAGTGCCCAGTTCACACGTCCTACAGGCTTCCCCTGTGCTCTCATGCATGTCCCTGGCTACTCCCCCACATTCCTTCACAGTACTTCCACTGCCTGCACTGCCCACATTCCTTCCACACCTTCACTTACCACATCGAGCTGAGTCACACTGCCCTGCCTCCTTCATGAAAGGCTGGCCAGTTCAGTCTCTCGGGAAAAACACCAGGCTCACGAGTCCCTCCCCTTTCAAAGCAAACAAATAATTGCTAATTAAGTTTGGGAGTAAGATGCCATTCATTAACACAGGCTCTGCTTTTTTGTCGGTAGTAAATTACTCTTAAAATAAAACAAAAGGGGGTCATCATCAGATGGGTGAAGAAATGCCAGACTAAAAAAAAACAACACTGAAAACAGCCCTGCAAATTGAATTTGTGTGTGCCAGTCTGACCACCCGAGACAAAGGATGATTTGGTGGCGATTTCATGGGAAACAACAATTTAAGAAGGCCCCATAGCTAGAAGTGAGTGTGACCTACTTTACTTTACACACTGCATTGTATGCAAGTCTTGCAAATCCTGGCTTCCATTTTAAGAATGTGGAGCAACACTGCCCTCAAGTGGCCATTTGAATAAGAATGTGAGCATTGCCTAATTGCAATCAGTGTAAAAGAAGTACATACCAGGCTGTGAACTATACGTATAGAGTACTCTGCCCGCTTACGGAACTCCGCAGAATCTCACAGAGTTTTCGAGTAACTCTGTGGAATTCCGCAGAGTGTAACTCTGCGAGTTCCACCGCGTCCTAGTAGTGAGAGTACAAAGGCACACTGCACTAGTAAGTGTAATCCATATTTTGACACTGAGGGGTATATTTACAAGTACTGCCGCTAACTAGCGTTAGCGTTAGTTAGCAGCAGTTCTCTTAATGTGGCCTATCACCAAAAACTATCGCTCTGTTAGCGATGTATTTACAATACGTCGCTACATGGCGATAGTTTCAGGTAGCCGCGGTGAAAACTGCTGCTAACACTAGCGTCAAGGCGATACAAATTCTGACATTATCGGGCGAAAACTGACAAAAGGCCAATTTGCAGGCAAAAAACTTACGTTAGTCAGCAGAACTTCACCTTTTTGCATCTAGAGGCAAAAATAGCCAATAAGTCCACCTCCAAAGAAAAAAATAAGAGAAAAACAATGGAATGCAGAATTGAGCAGCCAGGGACAAGTGCAGCACAGATCAACAACCTCCCCAACCCCCCCCCCAACTACCAGGATGACCAGCCAGAGACCCAGGCGAAGAGTAAATGCAAAATCAGGGCTACATATGAAAAGAGGCGCATCGCTGGGGAAAACCTGTGATGCATCACTTTTCATAGCGCCCTCCTTGCAACACCATGGCAGCCAAAACCTTGAAAGCGCGGACAGTCCCCGGGGCTTGGAGGCCTCGCTGTCCCTGTGTCTGGGACCCGGAGTGGGATGCGGAGGTGCTGTGGAGTTGCTGGGCCATGGCGGTAGACATTGAGGCGTCGGAGATCGTCCTTACCTGGTTGTGAAGTCTGCCACATGGAGACACGTTGCTGACCTGTGTGGTAAGACCGCCTGGTGCCCCTTGGAGCTGTGAATGGCAGAGGTGCTCCTGCGCACCAACATAGGGAGGTCTGCATTGCATACCAAGTGCCACCACTACACCGGGGTGCACAGAGGGGATCATCAATAGTGGGCGTGCCTCTCTGCATCACAGGCAGGAGGATGTTGCACTGGCTGTACGCTGTGGACAGTGAGGCCCCTGAGCTGCGCCGAACATGTGTGGCAGGAGCGCTGCAACTTCACGCATAAGGGGGCCCTGTTGCATCACCTGAATCGGGAGATTCCCCAGCGGACTTGGTGGCGACTGCTGTACCCAGACTTGTGCGATCCCGCCTGGCTGAGGCTCCTGCTGGCCGAGTCACAGATTTGGAGAGAGTGCAGTGGATTGCGCCACAGTGTCAATGTCCAGGTGAGGAGAATCTGGGACGCGTAGTGGAGGAGGCCCGGGGGTCGAGTCGGGCCTAGGCCTAGCGCCTATGGGTGATGCACCCCCAGTGATGGTTCCTCCGCTATGGCAGAAGAGCGTCGCCCCACTGCTTTTAAGCAGTGCAACAAGAGAAAACATAACATGATGATAACTTTCTGATATTATCATGCTATGTTTCCTTAGTGGGCGAAGGGTGGGTGGGGCTGCTCTACTCACGGAGCAGGGCTGGGGCAGAGTGGTATGCCCACTCAAGTGCGCAATGACTGTTTGCACACTTCCCTGTTTGCAATGCAGGCTGCATTACAGCCTGCATGGAGAACATGCCCACCCCTCCAGCCCCTGGCTAAATGCCTTGTCATGGCGCTCAAGAACAATCACAAACCCCGCATTGCAGTGTTGTGATTGGCTTAGGGGAGGGAGCCTGGCTGCCTGTGTCCTGTTCCTGGAAGCAGACTCAGGAGAGCAGGAGCACAGAAGACGCGGGACCCGGCCTTGAGGTAAGATTAAAAAAAATATATATCCCTGCCCCCTCCAGTGTCCTTTCCCACATTTCCTGCCTCCCAGCTGTCCAATCACCCTGCAGCACTGCTTAATGGCAGCCGCTGTGCGGCCATGCGCATCGGGCGTACCACTGGTGCACCAAAGGCAAGCCCATCTGCATCCATCCGCACCTGGACCGCACCAAGGATTAATGCTAACTTTTCAGGGTGGAAATGGGGAGAAGGCACACCTGCGGGTCTCCGGAAGCCCTGGGCGAGACTCACGCCGACGCATGGGGCACCGACGGTGACCTTAAGGGCAAAAGACCGAGGACTGGAGATCGCTTTCCGGAAGCCTAAAGGTACGGCACCTCGCTGGGAGAAGGAACGTGCCACCATCTTGGGGGGTCTGCCGGGCAGGAGAGAGTATACACCACACTACAGCCAGAACAGCTCAGCAGCAGCCACTGCGGGGACAATCGGGGAAAGGCACAATGGAATAAAACATAGCGCCCGATTTCCTCCCCTAAACAGTAGCTAGGCCACGCAGCTATAGGCGCATCCATGAAGCGACGGCAACTGCTGCATGCTTACGCGGCGGAAAGCAATCACGGCAGGCTTCCAGGGAGATAACCGCTACACGCTACAGAGAACGCTGCAGCGGCTCCCGTATTGGGCCTGGGAGGCTTGGAGAGTGAGGCTGTTTGCCTTTTGCACAAAACAAGGTGAGGAGCGGATCAGGGAAATTACCAGACAGGGGGGGGCACACTCGGAAAAGAACCAGCAGTGAGGGCAAGCTATGCTGGAGGGCTGATGAAGCGAGGACACTGAACTGGGTGGATTCGCATCTCAATCACCAACTGAAGGTATAACTGAGCGCACTGCAGGACACCTAGGCCGCTTGGGTGCAGACTCGGGTGTACCGAATCAACGGGCAGGTCCGCCAGCACTGCACAGGGAAAGCGGCCCCTAGGAGTTGTTCCAGTCCGCACACTGTGACCTGTGATAACCACAATAGCCATACCTCAGATGCGCTACCAGAGCCCGGTGCATAGGTGCATAAGCAAGAGGACACACTAGCAGGCAATGATCTGGGAGAGGGCGGCCCTCCCCTGCAAAGCTGCTACACAGAACAGGCTCATCTCCAAGCGACTCATAGTAAAGGGGTTCACTGGGACGTTGGCATTGGGGACGCGGTGGGTGGACCGGGAAACACGTTGCAGTGATACCCTATATTCCAGGGAATCTGATTCCTACTCTGGAAAGACTGCCTGTGCACCTGGAGGCGGCTCTGCCCTGCACCGCTGGGTACTTTGAGATTTCCACCCTTACTAATTGGGCAAGCTACACCCTGAGAGTGATACTGAGGACAGGCTATGCCACGCACCAAGACAGGGAAAGACACTGCTGTAAATTTGAAGGACAACCCTGTGACCTCCTTGTGGAACAAAGCTGGTCCCCCAGCCACTGTCCCCATGGCATCTACACCGGGGGGATCGTTTGAACCTCTCACCCAAGCCTTTATGACCAATTTCCTACACAAAATCAAAACCGAAATTGGCTCCCTTAAGGCCGAATTTAAATCCTGCGTCAAGGACCTTAAAAAAGACATAACTGAAATTGGGGAGAGAGTAGATGACCTTGAAAAGACAGTAGATAACCGCACAGAAGACCTGGAACACTTCTGGCAAAGGCTAGCGATCCTCAAGGAATAACATATCGAACTCCATATAAAGCAGGAAGATTTAGAGAATAGAAGTAGGCGCAATAACCTTCGTATCAGAGGCCTACCTAGGGGAATAGAGGGCTGGGAAATTATGACATTTGTAGCAGAGCTCCTTCATGAGATCAGAGGAGATGAAGACACCTCCCCACCAGCACTCGACAGGGCACATCATGTGGCTGCACCCCCCTGGACGTTCTGATCTAATCCCAGACATATTAATCAGAGTCCATTTTTTCACAGAGGAGGCAATCCTACAGGCAACACAGAACAAAACTGAATTGAAATGCAAAGGCTCTACCATCCAGTTTTTTCAAGACATTGCCCCAACCACACTACGGCGGCGCAGGGACTTTAAACCAATCACCGACAAGCTTCGTGAACTGGGCATTCAGTATCAATGGGGCCACCACCTTGCCTTAATCTTTACATGGGAGACCAAACACTGGGTGTTACGCTCTTTCCAAGAAGCCAAACTATTGCTACAACTCTCCATGCCCTCCAGAGTGACCAGCCCCTCATTCTTACAGCCATTAGACAGTGAGCCTGCACACCCGCAATGGACCAGGGCCTTTAGACAGCGAAGAGGGACCATGAATAGGGGGTAATCCCCTACCCAGGCCATGTGGCCCCCCTCCTTTGACCGTTTTCATCCCTGGGGACCCCATACACTGGCATTTCAGAAATGGTGGATGGAGGGGCCTCTAGTGTGGCCCTGCCGACTCCTCACCTCCTGGGGGATCCGGCATTGCTTTCAGAGAGAGGGAGCTGCTAAACATGCAGCTCCCTCTCTGTGAAAGCAGTTGTGCTCCGCTTCCAGCAAGCGAGGGCATTTTCGATGCTCTCACTTGCTGGAAGCGGAGCATTTATTATGGCTTGGCGGGAGCAGGGTGAGCGGTAAAGCTCCCACAAAGCCATAGCAAACAACTATGTCCCTGGGGTGGGCACTCCGGGACACAGCAGGAGTTGGCCCTGGGCGTTGGCGGTCCACAGGGCCATCTATGGCTCCAGGAGGGATGCCACCTGGTTCCCCCTCCTTTCAAAATTGTAGGGCCTGACCCGGGGAGGTTGCTGTCCCCGGGGCTCAAAACGGCCCGGGAGGTGGGCATGCAGCACCCTCACAAATTGTTAAAAAGAAGATGACCCTGAGGAGGTGGTGGTCCCCGGCGCCCAGGGGGTCTCTGAGGCCCTCCAAATACAAATTGATCATGGCCCTGGAGAGGTGGTGGGCCCCAGGCACGGGGTGGCCTAGAATCGCCCTATTTTCAGTTTGGCATATGGCCTGGAGGAGGTGGTGGTCCCCTAGGGGGTCCGAGAGCCCTCCATTTTTAAATGAATAAGCCCTAAGGGAGGTGGTGGTCCCTGGGGCATTAATAAGCCCCAGGACGGGTGGTCCGTGCGCCCCCCTTCTTTTTATGCAAATGCCCCTGGGACCTGGCTAACCCGGGGGCTGATTATTAAGGAAGCGCGGGAGCCTGTGCTTTGTTTTTTTTTTTAAATTCTGCGGGATTAATGGATCCCACTGACATTTTTAAAAAAAATGCTTTTTTGGCCCTGCAGGGTCCCTGTAGGACCCCCCTCCCCTCCCCCAAGAGGCCTAGTGGGTCAGGGTATTTCTACCCTGCACCTTTTTCGGAAGGGGTCGCAGATCCTTTGTGTCCCTATATATGCGATTGGAAATTTCTTTAAATGACTCCGCAACTATTGAACTGATTTGCACCAATTTACAAAAGGTCGCCTGCTGGAACAAAAGCTACCTTTCTGCCAAATTTTGTGTAATTCAGTTCAGCAGTTCGGACTGTAGCTGTGTCTAAAGTTTCATAAGAAAAACAGCATTGGGAAAACTGGTTTTTCTTGGCCCCTGTCTGACAGATCACTCTAAAACTTTAAAACAGCAGCTGAAGTGAGTGACAAACTAGTTTTGAAAATTTGACGAGGAATCATCAAACAACATCAAGCATATTGGCAAATGAAAAAACGCTTTTTTTTCCGGAAACTACATCCTAACTATAGCTACCTACTGGCGACCGCCAGTAGGTGATTAAAAAAAAAGACTTTTAATTTACCTGCTCAATACTTACACTTTCGTTGTAAAGGCATGTGTGATAAAGGCATCTGTGTGGTAAAGTGTTGTGTGGTAAAGGCATGTGAGGTAAAGGTATTTGTGCAGTAATGGATGCTATGTAGAGGCATGCATGGTAATTGCATGTGTGGTCCCATCATACAACCCTCGGGCATGAATGAAAGCTTTTAAAGGCCTAACAGTGTCAGACAGTTCCAGTGCTGATGGACTGTGTGATAGCTATTGAGGGTACCTGATGTATTAAAGTGTGCACAAGCTACTCCCAGAGTGTGAGGTGAGAGAAGCACCTCACTAGGCGCCCGCTTTTTAAAACATTTTAAAGTTCTTTTACTTGTCTCTGCTTTTAGTTACGGTCCAATTTTAATGTGGGGTCTGACGTAAAGACTCTTGTTTTCTTTAAACCTGTGCCAGCGTTTTATATCTTTAATTGTTATTTATCTCGAACTCACTGAGTCCCTGGCTGATTCCACGAAGCCTCACGAAGCCCCAAAGCAAGTTGCCCTCTGTCTCCGCTTCCCCGGTCCGCCACGGCGTTTGCCGATTGAGCGGAGGGAAGCGGACACACCCCCTGCCTGACCTGCCTGACTTCCGGTAGGAAGTCTAAACGACGGGACAAGTTCGCGCCCGGCCAGCTACTTAAACACATGCTAGACCGGACGCGCAGCGGAGTGTGAGGTGAGAGAAGCTCCTCACTAGGCGCCCGCTTTTTAAAACATTTTAAAGTTCTTTTACTTGTCTCTGCTTTTAGTTACGGTCCAATTTTAATGTGGGGTCTGACGTAAAGACTCTTGTTTTCTTTAAATCTGTACCAGCGTTTTATATCTTTAATTGTTATTTATCTCGAACTCACTGAGTCCCTGGCTGATTCCACGATGCCTCACGAAGCCCCAAAGCAAGTTACCCTCTGTCTCTGCTTCCCCGGTCCGCCACGGCGTTTGCCGATTGAGTGGAAGGAAGCGGACACACCCCCTGCTGACCTGCCTGACTTCCGGTAGGAAGTCTAAACGACGGGACAAGTTCGCGCCCGGCGAGCTACTTAAACACATGCTGGACCGGACGCGCAGCGGACGCGTGCTGCGGGCGCGCCAAATGCGCACCAAAGGCAAGCCCGTCTGCGCCCGTCCGCGCCCAGGCCGCGCTAAGCACTAGGAATGCTGCCCAAATCTCCCCAGGTATGACTTACACGCTATCAACTTTAAAGAGCTCAACTCAAAGGGGAATTGTGGATGTCAAATCCCGCCAGAGAAATTAAGGGGGACTCTTACTTGCCACAAATGTAGTCTAGAGCTCACCATCTTAGACACAGGCATTCGCACCAAGGGTAAGATAGCCACACCCTCCAACAAGGCGCAATTAAAGGGTGGGCTAATCAATGCCCGCTCACTATGCAAGCACGCCCAGACATTAAGGAACTAATTACAGAACAACAACTTGATCTGCTCTTCATCACGGAAACCTGGCTAAAGGACTGGTACAATCCTGACATTGCAGCAGCACTTCCCCCCAACTACACAATTAGTAGGAAAGACAGAGGTGACTCCAGAGGAGGGGGGCTGGCCATTATTTCACATGACATTTTACACCTCACGAACTTTGAACTGGACACACTTAAGGGAGCAGAAAGCCTTGGCTTCTGCCTTGCAATAAATGCCTCCCTTGCCTTCTCGGGAGCCTTGGTCTACAGCCCACCCGGCCACAGTACCGCCTTTCTAGACTTGCTAGGAGAAACTTTAAGCCATCTACTATTAAGATATGCCAATTTTACCCTCCTGGGAGATTTTAATCTCCACCTGGAATGCAGTAATGAGCCAGGAGTTGATAATTTCCTTGAAACAATACAATCTCAGGGACTACAACAACTAGTAGATGCCCCGACACATAAAGCAGGCTACACATTGGATGGCATCTGCTCCAACTTCTCCTTGCTATCTGTAGACACCCCTAGCCCACAGATATGGTCAGACCATTAATTCATACCCTTTGTTATTAAGATTCCAACCACTAACTGTACGGGCAAACAAGTCACCCCCGTACAACCAAGACGTAAGTGGGCACAATTAGCCAGCAATCCTAAACTGGCCACCACCGCCCAGGCCCGAGTCCCTGCCCTAACCGGTAAAACACCAGAAGACTCACGACTCTTCCATACCTGGATGACTACCATAAGCGACGTACTAATCCCACTAGAATTACACAATAGGAATATAAAACCTAAAACTCACAAAGACCCCTGGTTTACGCCCGCCCTAGCTCAGCTACATCTCCAATGCAAACAACAGGAACGTAAGTGGAGAAGAGCATACGAGGTAACAGAGCAAAAAGCCTTCAAAATGTGCAGGAAACAATAGCACTCCCAAATCAAATTAGCAAAAAAAACATTTTATTCCGAAAAAATTCATGAGGCCAAACAAGATCAAAAAACTATTTTCTCTATCATAAAATACTTCACCAATCCCAAGGCACTACAGAAAGAAATCCCGCCCTCCCAGAGCTTATGCGATCAGATCTCGCTCTTCTTTGAGGAAAAAATCGTCACTATCCAAAAGGAATTTCCTACGCCACACGGGCATAGCCTAATTGCTGATCCGGAGACTAACCCAGCCGGCACCAGCCATTCACTCCAAACCTTTAAACCAGCCTCACTAGAGCAAACTCAAGCCGCAATTGCCACCTGTAAATCAGGCTCCCCTCTGGATGCCTGTCCCCCAATGATACTACACCAAATTATGGATATTATTAACCCAGTAGTCAACCAAATAGTAAATTCCTCACTAAGCTCTGGCATAGTCCCTGACGAATGGAAACTTGCCATAGTAAAACCACTGGAAAAAAAAAACATTGACTCATCCAATATCTCCAATCTCCGCCCAATATCGCTTCTTCCTATAATGGGAAAAATTACGGAAAGATTAGTCCACAAAGAACTAACAAAGTTTCTAGAAACCACCATGGTCCTTCACCCCCGGCAGTCCGGCTTCCGTCCCAAGCACTCCACAGAATCTGCCCTCCTAGAAATATCTGATACCCTCAAAATCATAGCGGACAAAGGCAGGAAGGTAGTACTGATTTTGCTCGACCTGTCCGCCGCTTTCGATACCATCTCACATAGTATTCTCCTTGCACGGCTCAAATTCATTGGCATCTCCAACACCGTTTTGGCATGGATTGAGTCCTTCCTCACCAATCGCAGGCAAGAAGTGTCCTTTGGTACGTTCCTCTCCACCGAACGTCCCATTAAAACCGGAGTGCCACAGGGCTCATCCCTCAGCCTGCTGTTGTTCAATGTATACATGACCCCACTAATTTCCCTGATAACTTCATTTGGGATAGAAGTAACGTCCTACACAGACGACACACAACTAATCCTATCCCTGGACAAAGATTCTACTGATGCGGAACTCAATTTTAAACTCTGCCTAGCCGAGTCATTCACTGGATGAGGAACAACCACCTCAGGTGCAACACCGACAAAACTGAGATTCTATTAATGGGAAAAGACAATCCCTTCCAGCCGAATGTTTGGTGGCCCGAGGGTACGACGCCACCACCTACCACTGTTAAAGTGGCAAAAAACCTAGGAGTACAGTTCGACACTGATCTCTCCTTCCGACCCCACGCACTGACTGTGGCAGGGACCTGCTTCAGCCTCATCAAGTCATTACGAGAATTCTTTGACTTCATCCCACTAATGGCCAGGAAAACAGTAGCGGTGGCTCTGTTTCTATCGTGCCTGGATTACTGCAATAGCCTCCTAGCAGGAGCCAGCAAACAAACACTGAAAAGACTACAGGTGGTACAGCACGCTGCAGCACGTTTAGTCCTTAAACTACCACGAAGGTCCTCAGCATCCGCAGCACTTAAAACCCTTCATTGGCTCCCAGTGCACAAGAGAATCCTATTTAAAATCCTCTTAATCACTTTCAGAGCCACGCAAAACCTAGGCCCAACGTATCTCTCAGCCAGATTCATGCCTTACACCACATCCAGAAATTTGAGATCATCATCAGCAAACCTCCTCAAACCTCCCAACTTCAAGTACAAAACAAAGGGTGGTAAACCAGTAACCGCATTAGGAACTAAAGCCTGGAACCTCTTGCCAACACACCTAAGGATGTTAAAAACCGAGACACATTTCAGGAAGGCACTGAAAACCTCGATCTTTGTAGCTCCAGACGAACTCTGCCTATCCCTGATGTAGAGTCCCCACGGCTTCTGCCTCATCCCCGCCTCCGCATAGCGCCAGGATGCTCCTTATGGAGTGACAGTCTGCGCACTACAAATGCAAAAATCAAATCAAATCAAATCCATCATGCAGTGGGCAGCTCAAGGTACTATTGAATATTTAAATGCCAGGAGTACTACTGTCCATGCTTCTGATGTTCGAGGCGTGATCTGTATGTATATATTTATATTAATTTAGTGAAAACCTATCTAGGAAGCCTTGGAGAGCTGTACATTGCATTGGGAGACATCTTGTGATGGTATAGTGAGGATTATTCAAATAGATTTCATATTTTTAGGCACAGGGAAATTATGTGATGTGACCAGAATCACACAATGTTGAGCTGATCACTGAGATCAGGGTCCAAACCAGGATTCCCAGATTCCAAAGTCAGGTGCTCTAGCCACCAAGCCACATCTCCTGCATCTCGATGGCAAGTTGCGTGTTTGAGGTGAGATGGTGTCTGGCGCTAGAAAGTGAGAGAGATGCTCCCATTGGTCTCAGTGCCTGGAATAAGCTCTAAAACTGTAGACCCTATCACCCACTGCTAATCCCCTCAATGTCTCTGTCACTCCTGATAGCTTGGTGCCAGCACACCTACTGACAGGGTTCCCACAGGAAGTGAGTAGACCCGCGGCCAGGTGGCTCTGCTGCCTGAGACACAGGAAGCAGTCACTCCAGACAGCTTGGTGCCAGCACACTGAACGAATGAGTGATCCACGGGAAGTGTGCAGGCCCACACAAGGTGGTGCTACTGCTTCAAACACAGGGAACAGTCACTTGAGAAAGCTTAGTGTCAGTGCACCTTCCAACAGAGTTCTTCACAGTAAGTGTACACACCCACATCCAGGTGGCAGTTAACGATTTGGGGGCCCTGCCCAAGATGTATTTTGGGGTCGCTTGTAAGGCACAAAACAGCTGAAATGTTTTACCTGGGACCCCATAAATCCTTAAGATGACACGGGGTAGAGACAAAGTTAAAGGTAGAGATAGGCAGAGAGTTTTAGATAGAGAAATAGAATAAACAGAGGCCAAACAGAGAAAGTTCACTATCCCAGGGGGGACCATTGGAGTGTGGGGACCCTGGGCAATTGCCGACTTTGTCATGTCATAAAACATCTCTGCCGGGTGGTGCTACTGCCTGACACACAAGGAGTAGTCACTCCTGACAGCTTGGTGGTAGTACACCCACAACAGAGTTGTCCACAGGAAGTGTACAGGCTCACGCCAAGGGGTGCTACTGCCTGACACCCTGGGTACATTCACTCCTGACACCGTGGTGCCAGCACACCCACAGACAGAGTTCTTCACAGGAATTGTACATGTCCAGGAACAGGTGGCGCTTCTGCCTGACACACAGGGAGCAGTCACTCCTGATAGCTTGATGCCAGCACACCTTTCAAGAGAGTTCTTCACAGGAAGTGCACACACCCACGGCCAGGTGGCGCTGCTGCCTGACACAAAAGGAACAGACACCTGCAACACCTAGTCATGCAGCTCTAGAGTAAAGTGCGGAGCAGAACACCTTCACCCAAGTTACGATTATAACAAAACACTGCCTCGGGCAGCAAGTGGTTAACTCGTCATGAACATTAACTTCTTGGTAAATTAAAAAAAAAAAAAATACTAGTTGTCTGTAAAAGGAAGAATAATGACATCTGAAGCTGAACTCGTGTTTTCCCGACTTGACAGCTGTCGTATGGTTTCTTGTGAAATAAGGGCCTTAAATCATGTCATAATCGAGCACCTCCAGCTGGGGCGGAGGCAGAGGCTGGAAGTGAAGCTTCTTCTATGTTGTTTTCTGCTCAGGGTTTCAGCATCTTTAATTATCTTTCGAATTCTGGAGGAAACTGCAGTAAGTGTTCTTTAATTGAAGAAGTGACAGTTTTCTTTGGGCCTGCTCAGAAGTGATCTATCAACAACTTATGTTGTCTACTGGTTATTTTCACCATCATATGGGACCCTGGATGCACTTGTAATTGGGATGTTGAGGCAACACCATTACTGACTCTGGGTCATTACTTTTGGACTCTTACTCCAGGATTAATATGGCCATATATGTTATGTTATGTCATTCTCCTCTCCTCTCCCCTCACCTCAAACTTTGCCTTTTGGGAATTGCACCTATTCCGCCATGTAATAAAATGTTTTGTTTTTTTAGCAAATGTTACAATTTGTCCAAATTTTGTTTTTTTGGTGAAGCAACATTCATTTTTCCTTCTAATATCATCTTTTCCATTTGTAAATAAGTGTTTTTTCTTTAAAAACTCAGGTTTTGTAGAAAATATACGAGCCTGCACCCTAAAATCAGACTGTCATTTTCTGAAAATGTTTTCATTTTTTCATCAAATACCAGTGTTTAGATTTTAGAAAATACAATGCTTAAATACACTGTAGACTATCTCCAATGTCCCTTTTCTCATCACATGTGAGGAATGACCACCATATGCTAGCAAAGGTCAAGGGATACCAGGAAGAGCCAACACCACCATATGCCAGGGAAAGGTGCCTATAATATGGATATTCAGCACATTCCAATGAGTGATGCAAGGATACCCACTCTTCACCAGTGATGCCCTGCTCAGTAGAGACCAAGCATGGTTGCCATGTGCCTGAGATGGCCATCAAATGTCAGGGAAGACCATGGAAGTCTGAATTATACCAGGCATACTACTGTATGCAGGGATTGTTACCGCATGCCTTTCATGCCAGGGTTACACTGCCCACCATATGGCAAGAGTGGTCACAATATGCAAGGGTGACCACCTTATCCAAGGGATGCCAGGTTTAGACACCACCACCATACATCATGATTGATCTTCAAAGAACAGCGGTAGCCTATGCATCATATGTACGCCGAGGATGGTCTTCACATACAAGGCAAGAAATGGCTACCTGATGCCAGGACTTTCTATCAAATGCCAGGAAAGACCCCCCATCATTATATGCCAGGGATGGATTACAAATGCAAAGGATGCCCACTACATACCAACCAGAAGACTACGATAGACCAAGGATCCCGTGTGGAGCATAGGACAGATTTGGTCACCATATGCCAGTGATGCCCCTCAGATGCCAGGAATGGCCCACTTTATGCTACAGCTGGAAATAATTTGAGAGCGATCGGCACAATATGCCATGGATGTGATCAAGAACATATAGTAGGGATGGTTTGCAGATGCCATGCATGTCGTTGTATGCCAGTGATGCCCTGTCCATCATGTGCTGTGGTTGGCCACCATATGACATTCATGGTCACTACATGCAAGTGAAGGCCATTAGATCCCTAGGTTGGCCACAACCACCATACACCAGGGATGGTCCTCATGCCGGGGAGGCTGAATGCTGCCAACAGATGCAGGGCATGGCCTTCAAATGCCATGTAGACTCATTATGTGACAGCGATGGTCCCTCCCACATTATGCCAGTGATGGTCACCATGTTCTAGGGATGGTTACCAAGCTACAGCTATGCCCACTGTATGCTAGGATGAACATAGCTATTGAAAGTGAATGATGCCACCATATACCAAAGGCGTTCCTATGCATTTTATTATTAGTTATATAAATTAGGGCATTCAGTGCATATCTGTGATTGCATCTCTGATCTTTGCAGTGACAAATATTTTATGTTTATGCGTTTCATACGTTGGATGTTGCTGGAGGACCCCTAAGAGTAAACGTACATGTGGATTATGTAAAGTGTTATCGGATGGCTTATTACATATAAAGTTTTATTGTAAAGGCTTAGAAGAACTTAGGAACAAGTATTTAGCAGAACATGGAGTTGAATTTAAAATAGAGAATGAGGATGAAAGAAGTGTTTTTTAAATCCATATCAATTGTCTATCTGCAAATTTGTACTTGACTTTTTACCTCATTTTAATCATATGTGTATATAATGGTGAATATGGATTAAGGTTTGTCTTTTGTAACTGTGAAGGTTTATATGGTTTGTTTTAATTCTAAATAAACTATAATTTGTACTTCTACTTATCAAGTCAGGGTCAGCTTGAGATATATATCTATACACTTTTTACTGCAAGCACATGCACAAACACACCCAAACACTACACCTACACCTCCCATTCAAATAAATGTACATATTCACAGTCACCAGCACTGTGCACGTACGCACCTCCTATCTCCTACACAGGGCCACTGAAATTATGTGATGGTGGAGGACCAAATTATATGGCAGGGTTGACTAAATTATGCAGCAAAATAGATAAAATATGCAGCATAATGCAGCACATTTTGAGATAGCATTACTACATTATTTTCAGTGTCGGCCAGCACTGGTAAAATCGGTGGGCCATGGGGCGGGGAGGAGTGGGGTGGGAGGTGGGGGGAAGTCGACAGACGACGGAATAGGTATAACTAAATAAATAAATAATACCTATTCGGTCGTCTGTTGGCTTCCCCCCATGCCATGCCCTGCCCTGCCCCGACCCACCGCGCTTATTATTGTTCATGTATTGCAACACTGTCTGGGCAAAAAGCTCACCTTACTAGTACCAGCTTAATGCCCAAATATAACAATTGAAAGATTACCAGTCAACCTTTGGGAAAGTTTTATTACTGCACAGAAACATGCGTTAACCACTTTTTTAGTAACTTTTGATCCATTTGAGCTAGAAGCAATTTTTTTGTTAACATCTGCAGATTGTGCAGCAGATGATGGATTATGTGGTAAATGCGGCAAATCTATAAAAATACAGAAAACGCCACAGCCGCAAAATCACATAATTCCAGTGGCCCTACTGGTAGGAGGAGGCTCTGGATTATTTTTTGCAGTGCGTCAGGACCCACTTGGGATTGAACCACTGCGTGGCCACCTTATTACTCTGGCCCATTCTTGCTCAGTAGGAAGGTACAAGAATACATTAAACCCTGATGACGTCTGTCTAACGATGAAACACGCTTGCTGGTCTGGATTTTGATGTTTGAAGAATAAAGCAGATTTTTCTATATTATGGCTCAGTTGTCATAATGGATTTAAAGAAAAATTACTTGTTTGATGGCCAATGCTGAATATCGGATAAAACGAACTTTTGATGACTTTTTGTGATTTTTTTAGCACTCCCTTATGTGCTTTTTTCAGTTGTAATCCATGTGTTATTTGTATCTAAGGCCCACTGCGTCTTGTCACCTCCATCCATACCGTCCGCTCGATTTCCTCTTGGGATTCCTAACCACTTAAGTGGTTCACATCCAGAAATAACCACTTGTGGACCGCATGAAAAGGCGCATCCTTTCCCTCTACTTGAAGCGGGATGCTTTTTGGAATCCACTGAGATAGGACGTAGCTTGAGAGCAGCAAAGTCACACGGATACTTGCAAAAGAATGTGGTGTGGGAAAGGTTTTCAAACCCAAGAATAGCAATGGACTGACAAAAGGTATCACAACTCAACATAGGGAAGGCCACTGTAATTATGTGGTAGAGGAGGACGAAATTATGCTGCACGGTTGAGCAAAATATGTGACAAGAAAGGCAAATTATGTGGCATAATGCACCACATTATTTGGCACTAATATTTCACTATTTTGTCATTTTTACACGTTAACACTGGCAAGGCAAATGTTTCACCTCATTGTATCAACTGAACTCCTAAAAAGATAAATCAGGATTCACAAGGCGACCAGCTACGTGTTTCAAAGAGCCTGGCACTGCACGGAAACATACATGACAGCATTTCGAGTAACTTTTGATTCGTTTGTGGTTTCTGCAAATTATTCAGCAGATGATGGATCACGTCGCAAGTGCAGTAAATCCATTATTATGTGGGAATCGTCATGGCAGCAGAACTGCATAATTTCAAAGGCCTTGAATCAAGCAATTTACTAAGAAATTGGGGAGAGGATGTGGTCTCACAGCTAGACTGCCGACTTTGGAGCTGGGAAACCAAGGTTTGAGCCTCGGAGTCAACTCCACCTGTGATTCTGGTCAAATCACTTAATCTCCCCGCACCTACCCAAAAAAAATGAATGTGTCCTTGTGTAACGCAACTGGTGCTCATGTAAAGCGCTCCAATACCTTCGGGTCGAGTTCGCGCTATATAAATCTGCAAAAAACAACAACAAAAATAAAAAATCCCAATCCAAGATGGCCAGTGGGCTGGCGATGAACGTGTTCAGTGAGAACGGATGATAAGAACGACCCCCCCTGCATCAAAAGCCCTTCCTCTCCCACAGCTGCAAACCCTCCTGAATCTGACCAGACAGTGACTGAGCACACAGCAGGAAGCATCTCTGCAAATGAAAGCATCATCAGGCCAGAACCGAGACTTGAAGCTTCCCACATGCATCAGGGACAACAGGTGGAGATGTTTTTGTGGTTTTATTTTTCATTTTATTTATTTATTTTATTTGAAAAGTTTTATATAGCGCGAACAAGACCCAAATGGGTATCAGAGCACTGTACAGAGTTGGCGCCAGTAAGTATACAAAACATAAAGAAGGTAAGTGAAGTTACAACCTCTGGGAAAACATTCAAGAATAACACGTAGGGTGTATCAGAGGTGCCGTAGAGCGCTCCGAGTAAAACATCATACAATAGAAAGAACCAAGATGTGCAATGTGCATCGGGATTTTAACAAAAAGAAACGAGCAAAAATCAACAGTAACTATCGAGGACTAAAACAAAACGAAGGTAAAAGAAACATAAAATAGAACATCAGTGCAAATGATTCAAGATTTTGGTTATTAACAAAACAAACAAGCATGATCAACGCGTTAACGTTCGTTCATTAGATGCCTTTTGACTAGTTTTTTAAAGGAAGTAGTGGAAGGATTGGATCTGATCTCGGATGGCAAGGAGTTCCAGATTCTCGGAGCAAGACTGGTGAACGCACGGTTGTACGATCTTTTCTTTTTGAATCTTGGAGGTTTCAAGAGAAGGGTGGATGTACTTCTGAGGTTCCGGCTGGAGCCCGATAGTTCAAGTTTATTTGCTAGGTGGTATGGGGTATTGTGGTGTATGGCTTTATGAGTCAGACAAGCTATCTTGAGTCGGATTCTAGCTTCAATAGATAACCAATTTAGCTGAAAAAGGTCGGGTGAAATGTGGTCAAATTTCCTCGAGCCCGTTAAAAGTCTGGCCGATGCGTTCAAGGTAGCTCTGAGTGGGGCCAAGCTAGCTTTGGGAAGTCCTGCTAGGGTCACCAGCCCATATTCCAATCTAGGGATAATCAGTGATTGAACCGCTGGCCTGAGATCTTCGGGGGGTAGGAATGGTTTGATTTTCTTCAGTGTTTTGAGTTGGAAATTGGCTCCCCTAGTAGTAGCACTGATGTGTGCTTCCATGTTTAGGTGTTTATCTAAGGTGATACCTAAAGATTTGGTAGAGTCTATAATTTGTCTATAATTTAGTTCAGTATCATCATGTTTCACTACTTAGCAGAATTTATTTCTTTATCTATTCTACTTCCTATGAGACAGAGACTCCCCAGGAGACCTGGCAGCTTAAAGTGGCTGGGGCATGCATCATAGCACTGCAGATAGGCATTTGCACAGAGTACTGTCTCTCTACTTGGCTTCCTAGCTTCTTGCCGTGCTGTATCTCCTTCCAGCCCTGACTCCTCAGGATGTGCCCAGGGTTTGTGATTCTATCACTGCAACCACACTGACCTCCATGAACATCCTGCAGTCTTCTATGATCCGCAGCCTGGTGCTGCGGCATTGTCATTGAACCAGCCGCAGCCAATGGCAGAGCAGTGCTGAAGATGCAGCCAATGGCAGAGCAGTGCTGAAGATGCAGCCAATAGCAGAGCAGTGTTGAAGATGCAGCCAATGGCAGAGCACGTTGAAGGTGCAGCCAATGGCAGAGCAGTGCTGAAGATGCTGATGACCCAACTGTGTATGAAGCTGGATCCTCCAATGGCCTCAGGGGCTGCGGTTTCCCTTTCCCTTTGGGTTTAAATTAAGATCTCCTGAAAGAGGGTTGTGCTAGTCATGGTAACTTTCCATTGACCACGCGTGGTGGTGTCCTTGTCGTGACAGATGCTTCTGGAGTGGGATTCAGTTCTGGGCATACGTTCCCCTCCTCTTAGACGGCCTCACTTTAATATCCTGCGCCGCCATGCCTTATATTAGTGTTGTGTGTCTGTCCTGCCATTCTCCCACTTCCTGTAGGCAACATGCAAGCGTAGGACAGACTGTCCAGGGTTTAACAGTAAGAACCACCTGCGTACAAGGTGGGGTATACCTACGAAGAACTTGACTTACATTTTGTGTGGCAGCAAATACAATTAGAGAATAGTGGCACCCTTCATCCAAGCATGCAATCAGACTAACTCAAGTTGGGCAGGAGGTGCCAGTGACCCTTTCTACAGGTCAGAGCTGCTGGCTGTTATACTGATGATGGAGGAGGCCTTTCAGAAACGGAGGCAAACAAAAACAGCGGAAACCTCACGCTGCCCGGCATCCTCAAGACACATAGAAGCAGAAGAAAGGTTTAAAAGCATTGATAAAGCCATCTCATTTTGTGCAAAAATGTCTTGAAGCAACAATATTATGATACGTCCTCCCGTGGTAGGAAAGGCACAGTAAGTCTGACTGGGATGTTTAGTGGACTCTTGGATACGATTAAAATAAAACATGTGCACAGCACTTGAAATCATAGCTTTGATTGGCAGATATTCATGGTCATAAATAAACCCTCTTCCATAACTGTCATTATTGCAACAATTGTGAAAATTAAAGCATTGCTCTGAGGATTCTTGCCATTCCTTCAGGTGAAATTGCATAATTGGATAATTTTCTCCTGAATTTTCTTCCTTGGCTTGTCTTTCCTCTCCTCTTTCTACGTGTATTCTTCTCTGATGAGACCGTGGCCTCTATCTATCGTTCATGGACCTTATGTTTGCTTTTGACAGGGTTAACCAGACTACGTTGTGGGGTAAGCTTCTCTCTTTGTGGGTGGACCCTGACGTTGTGTACTTTCTAAATGATTAATATACAAACACCACAGCATCAGTCCGGTATACCCAGTGGAGTAACAAAGGCCCCCGCAGTGCGGGGTGGCGAGCTCCAGGGGTCCCCTCAGAACAGTACCTTGGCCTGAGAGCTCCTGAGTGAGTCCAGAGGGAGGCCCCTCTATGTATTTTGCATGGGGCCCCTCAAGTTTCGTTATGCCACTGGGTATGCCCAGGGCTCTGTCTGTACCCATCCATTTAGAATGAGCAAGAGGGTGGAACAGGGGTGTATCCTTCCCCTCTTTTATTCTATATATATAAATGGGCCAGAGCGAAGGCTGTTTGTTAAAAGGTAGGGACGAGATTGTGTCTGGTGCTGCTATATGGAGAAGATGTGGTCCTGAAAGCCAGAACTGCGCTGGGTCGCCAAGTGCTATTGAATACATTTGTTGAATTCATGGATAGCCTGGACTTTTCTGTTCATTTTGGTAAGTCCTATGTCATGGTGGTGGGCCCATGTTTAACAAGAACAAAAACATTCAGGGTGGGCACTCACACCCTGATTACAGTTTCAGCTTTCTCCTACCGTGGGGTGTTACTTGACTCCAGCATGACCTGGAAACCTCTGATTGCCAGCAAGATGGAAGAGTTTGTAAAGGCGAACACAGCTGTAACTAGCTTTCCCATAGATTGGGGAGTAGGCCGCTACTAGCTTTAGTGAAGGTCTATCAGGCTAAGTGCATCTCCCAGGTCACCTATGGCAGTGACATTTGGGGATAAGCAAAGGTAGAACACTTACAGACAATTGAAAATGGGTCTTTAAGGCGTTTGTTGGGTGTGTCTCAAAGAACTCCACCAGTTTGTGTTCACAAGGAGTTAGGTGTAAAGAATATTGGGGACAACATTGCCTTGAGGCCTCTTTTATGCAGTATTAAAGTATGGGCAAGGGCTGAATCTCACCTAAACAGGCTGATTCTTAAGGATTGTTTGTCTCTCGACCATGCAGCTCGGATCCCTTGGATTGCAGACATCAAGGAGTCTTTGAAAAGCCTGGGAAGAGAGGACTTACTTCTTAGCCACACAGACCATGGTTAGATCTGAATTGAATTGGGTGAGGGACCTTTTCCTTGAATAAAGAATGTCTCATAGAGAACAGGTGGAAATGCTGAAACCCTCTGTACGCTGTCATATGCTGCTAAAAATGGTCCAGTCCATGGAACCTTACTTATTGATTGTAAGAAGCGACAGGTATAGATTTTTGCTGACCAGATTCAGATTCAATGTGTTGCACCATCTGCTGGCTTTTCTCGGTGGATGGAATGCTCCCAGCTCTTTCGGCCCTTGCGGCTGCGACAGTATGTCTCTGCAAGATACCTTACACTTTGCCATGGTCTGTGGATATTTTAAGTTGCCTAGGAGATTGTTTATTCTCCCTTTGTTGAAATCTCTGAACTTTGTGCAGGTTCGAACAGCTCTTACGTTTTTACATCTTTTATCTGATGAGCATATTATTTTTAAAGTTACTTGTTTTTTTAAGAGCAGCAATGCAACTGAGGTACACCAGTATTAATTAATTGTATTGTGTTTGATTGTTGCACATGTCTCAAGTCGTCCCCGCCTTTACATTTTTTAGGGTATTTATGACGGCTATGTCATTTTAATCGCCACTTGTATTTTATCTTTATGTTTTTTATTGATTAATTCTGTAGATGTATTTTATATGTGGTTTGTCTTGCTTCTGCTTTTTTTGTACTTTTATGGTTATGATTATAACCAAATAAAGTTTATCTAGACCTCCGGTATGAGAAAGAAAATCAGGGATGGTAAGACAGGTGAAGGAGAGAGAGGTAATGGGAACAGCAGAGCAAGAGAGGTGAAGTAGAGGGAGTAGGGAGGGACAGGGATGAGGTAGAGACAGACATACGGTACACAGGTAAAGGTGAGGTAGCCAAAAGGAAAGCCACAGAGAAGTAAATGGAGGAACACATCGAAAAAGAGCAGTAGATAAGGGTTTATAGTGAGGCAGAGAGAGCAAGAGATTGGGGCAAAAAAATGTATAGAGAGGGATAAAAGTGGGGTACCCAAAGGTTAGGTAGAGAGAGGTAAAGTAGAAAGAGCCAAGTTAGGGAGAGCTGGAGGCAGAAGGAGGTACAAGTAGACATGTGGAGAGGTGAGATAAAGAAAATTTGAGGAATGCAAGAAAGAGAGAGTAGTGAGGTAGAGAGAAGGACAAATTTGGAAGTGACATTCTGTACAAAGGCAGGTCGAGTAAAGAAAATAATGAGACTAAGAGAAAGGTAGGGTGAGAATGATGAATGGTAGGAAGCGAGATGAGTTGTACAGTGACAAATTATAACGTAGAAAAAGAAGTGAGTGAGTCCGAGGTGGAGAAAGAGAGCGTGAGGTAGAGAAAGTGCTGAGACAGAGATAGGTATTGTATTAAGCTGTATTAAGTTGCAACAGTTTGTGGAATTTCTTCAAGGCCTCCTTATAGGCACTTTTGGTTGCGGGCTTATAGAACTTTCTCCAGCAGCGCTCTAACCTCTTGCAGCTGCCCTTGAAAACCAATGGGCCAAAGGTGTGGCTCTGGAAGTAGTAACTGATGCGACTGTATTTAAAGCAGTCGTGATCCAAGAGTTAAAACTGGAAGCGTCTCTATTGGGATTGCCTGATAGTTGTGACGCTGTTGCATGCAGGACTGGCCCCAGGATATTTTTTGTGACCTTACTCTAATTCCTCTTTACTTCTGTTAGTTTTTCACTTGTAGGTTTCTTAGCCTCAAAACTAAAAGTAAAAGGGACAAGGAAGTGGTCCGTCCATAGCATGCAAAGTGGATCCTCCGCTCTCAAATATTGAATATTTGAGAAAATTAAGTCTAGCACATGGCCAGCTCTATGGGTGGGTAAGGTAACTAACTGGGTGAGGTTGAAACCTTTCAGTGTCAATATTAAGTGGTAAACTGGGTGAGGTTGAAACCTTTTAGTGTTGATATCAAGTGGTAAGCCTGAAGGCAGCTAGAATCATCTACATGTAGATTAAAATCTCCCAAAACTGTGAAATTGGCATGGTGTAGGGTCAGATGGGCAATGGCATCACACAATTCCGGCATATGGCAATGCGGACAGTCTGGTGGCCTATAGAGCAGCAGCCCAGCAAAAGAAAAAGACGGAGATATTTTAATACAGAAGATCAGTCCTTCAAAATTACCTAACTGGGCCAATTTGGAGGCGGAGACCTCCTAAGTATCTTTCAGGATAATGGCCACGCCTCCCCCCACTCTATCTCCACCCCTGTTGGCACACACAATTCGGAAACTGGGGGGGATAGCAAGGGCCAGGTCAGGGTTAGAACCCTCCCTCAGCCAACTCTCTGTTAAAAACATCAAATCTCAAACATTGTCCATTAGAGATAGCCAAATGTCCTCTGCCTGTTTAGGTAGAGACCTGCAATTGATAAGTCAGGCTCTAATGTCATGAAATTTTACCTTAGGGGAGTCGGTGGTCGCTACCTTTTCCCCATCCAACTTTAAGAGTGCATTGAATTCAAAATTACAAACTTTGCAGCGGTACGCAGTGCATCCAGCCCCAAGGACAGCGTGGGGGTTATCTGAGCATGAATCACCTTTCATGGCCATAAGAGAGTCTCTAGACTCCAGCCGCTTACCTTTTGAGCAGCATGGCTGGCGCTGGCCGCGATTCAGATGCGGACAGGCTTGCCCCTGGTGCACCTCCGGCATGCCAGCGGCGCGTCCGCCGCGGGGTTTGCATTAAATAGCAGCTGGGAAGCAGATTAACAATTAAACTGCTCAACCAACCAAATACATATAAACGAGTCTACAAAATGAGAGGCAGACAAACCCCGAAATAAGTACTGCCAATGAACTTTATCAAAAGCTTTCTCATCTTTGAATGCAAGAAGGCCCGAAGGGATGGATACTTTGGGGTAGCTTCAATTACATGGTATAAAAGTCTGGTGCTATTGACAGAGTGTCTATTTTTTTTATAAAATCTGTTTGATCAGCATGGTTTATAGTTGGCAGTGTATGAGATAATCTAGTGGCAAGCATTTTTGCATATATTTTACGATCTTAGATAATTAAAGATATAAGGCAATAGTTAGAGACTTTGGTATGATCGTTATCAGGTTTAGGAAGAACAATAATCAATGCTTCAGTAAGTGAACCTGAGACAATATCAGTATTGCTAAATTCAGTAACTGATATAAATAAGGGGCAAAGTAAAGGATAAGCTTTTTATGAAATTTTTCTTGAATACCATCCGGTCCTTGAGATTTACATACTTTCAATGCTTTAATGGCTATTTGAAGTTCTTCCATAGAAATGGGTGAATTTAGATCTGTCAGCATGGCATATCAGTGGCAAACCACAGGACGTTAGAAAAACATCAATACAATGATTGTCAATTGATGGAGGATTACTGTGAATGAAGAGTAAAATTCTAAAAATTCATTAACAATGTCAGTAGTAGAAAGTGCTATCTTTCCATTAGCACCAAGAATCACATGAATTTGATTCTTATCTTTTTTTAATAGGGAGATAATTGCCAGTAATTTCCCAGTTCTATTATCGTTGAAATATTATTTAGCTTTATTATTTGAATTCTGTATACCAGCTTGTTTACTTAAAAGAGAATTATTTCTGTAATGGAACTTTGATAGTTGAGATTTGTGAGTAATGTCAGTGGGTAAGGAAGTAACTAATATCAGAAGTGATAAACAAATGCTCACATTTTGCTATTTGCGGCCTGATTGGGGGCGTGGCCAACCACCGAAGGAAGTGGCCGCGCGTTAGCTCGGCTCTGGCGCACCACTCCTGCAAATTCTGTATACCAGCTTGTTTACTTAAAAGAGAATTATTTCTGTAATGGAACTTTGATAGTTGAGATTTGTGAGTAATGTCAGTGGGTAAGGAAGTAACTAATATCAGAAGTGATAAACAAATGCTCAAATTTTGCTATTTGCGGCCTGATTGGGGGGCGTGGCCAACCACCGAAGGAAGTGGCCGCGCGTTAGCTCGGCTCTGGCGCACCACTCCTGCAAATCCGTTTAAAAATCATCATGCCCCGAAAATAACTCATTGAAACAGCGGACACACTGTCCCCAACAACTCCGGTTCCTGTTGCACCGAGCACCGCAGGGATTGTGCGGGTGAGAGTGGAGCCATCCCCTGCTCTGAAACGGCGAGGCGCGAGGTGCGCCACAGGCAGGCCAGGTCGGCTGCTGTCGCGGACATCGCGATCGCGCTTACAGCAAGGCGCCTCCTGTCGCGGGAAAGGGCAGCGGAGCCCAGAAACACTGCCCTACCTGCTTGTTGAGGTGCCTGCTCCTGCAGTCACTGGGTGAGCACCGCGTCCTGCGGACTTCCCGCCTCCGACCTGGGCGGCCGACGGCTGACGTGAGACCTGTCCTTCGGCTCCCGCGGGCAGCGCCCGGGAGTCTGGCTGACTGGAGATCGCGACTGCAACAGGGACAAGGTTGCTGCCAACGTGGGGGAGACAGCAACCGTTAAAGGTACAGCGCGACCTGCCTTTCTGCGTGCCGACCCCCGAGATAACCAGGAACTTACAGCGCCCTGCAGACTCCCTCCTTATGATCTGGGTGGTTGGCGGCTGCCATCAAAACCACACGCTGACTCCGGTGGATGGCGCCCGGGACTCCGGCGCCCGCCGAGGTGCAGTGGGGCACTGGCTGCTGGTATGCAAAACCTGTAGTGGAGACAGATCATTGTGCAGTGCATAACCAGCTACCTCCCTCTTTGGGAGTGAGGGCAAGACAAACTGGGACCCCACTCTATAGAGGCCTAGCTGGTGAACCCCGACAGGTCGGACAGGGCCTTGGCCCTCGAGCAGTCGGCGGTCAGTAGCCAGCACGGCCTGAATTCTGTCTGTGGCACCATAGCACCTGCCGTCCGGAGAATGGCAAGCGGACGCGGTGGCCGTAACGCGATGCAGGCAAAGCTGGGCAAATATGCTTGGCATAAGGGCCAAGATGACACACAGGCAACCTCGAAATCATCAGGGGACCAGCAAGACCCCACACTGCAGGACATTTTGGTGGCCTACGACTGTTCGCACATCCTTGGAAAACCGAATTGACACCGTAGCATCAGAGGTCTCACTGATCAGGGCCGACATGCGAAATGTGACTGATCGTATTAAGGAGGTAGAAACCGCAACCAAGGCCTTAACAACAGACACTACCCTCCTCCAAAGCCAAGTCGCACACCTTCGAACTAGCCGTGACATAATGAAACGCCAACTCGATGACTACGAAGGTAGAATGCGGCGCAATAACATCCGTATTTTGGGGGTGCCGGAATGGGCGGAGGGGCAGGCGGTGGATCTATTTGTGGAGGAATTGGTGACGCAACATCTCCAACCTAAGGGCCTGACTAACAACTTTTCAATCTAGAGAGCACATAGAGTACCGGGCGGAAGAGCAAAACCCGGCGCGCCTCCCCGACCCATCCTTGCAAGAGTATTTAATTTTAGAGACAGGGACATAATACTCCACACAGCACGAGTGGCCCCCCAGTTCGCCTTGAAAATATCACAATAACATTTTTTCCAGACTTTACACTGAAAGTGCAAAGACAGCGCCGCAGCTTCCTGGAAGTGAAACGTGCCCTGCGGGATCAAGTATGCCATGTTGTTTCCAGCAAAGCTGCATGTCGAATCTGACGGAAAAACATGGTTTTTCGCTAGCCCTGAGGAAGCATGGGACTGGCTCAATGGATGGCGCACAATTGGAACCGTAAAGAGAACCGTGGCAGTGGAAACAAAGATAAGATGGACCGCCAAGTAGGATCCCAGACGGACACCATAACGGCGCGTGGCTCGTCGGAGTCGAACCAGGCAGATTGAACAATATGGGTAGCTGGTACGGCCTAATGTGTTAAACTTCCACTGCTTGTGCCTTGCATTTCGTTTAGCCTGGCGTTGATCTACACTGTATCCTGACTCTATTGCAGCGTGGCGCAATTACTAGACACCTCTAAGATTAATTACAGCCTGATACGGGGTATTGAGGTTCACTTGTTTTAACCAAGACGATGTCGTATCTAGTCTTAATAACGTGAGTCATTGGGAGTGGGGTTGGGCTACGTTCCCCAATATTCCAAGGGTGGGCGATAGGCACTCTGCATGTTTGGGGTGGCGGGAGGTTCAGAGCCCGCAATGCAGGGAGGCAGGGAGGGGGGAGGGGATGGGACGTTCTGGGGGGGATTTGTTTCGCTAGTTGTTGTAGCTGTTTTGTTGTGATGTGGTGGGGGGTGTGAGGTCATTGATGCAATTACAATCAAAGCTTTGGTCGGTTTTGCTCCAGCACTTAACACTTACATATGCGCCCTGGGCGAGAGGCGGCCCAAATCACCTGTACGAACTATGTCTGATCACAATATGAATAGAACGCTCCGGGTTATCACCTGGAATGTTAACGGGCTGGGGGACAAATTAAAAAGAAGCGTTGTGCTCCAATACCTCAAGCGGCAGGCCCCCGACATTGTCCTACTGCAAGAGACACACTTGATAGGCAGCAAGTGTAAGGCCCTAGATAGATGGGGATACCGGCTGGCTGCTCACGTGGGCTTCACTTCCGGTTCGAGAGGGACCGGTATCCTAGTTCGTAAACAATGCCCATACATAATAAATAACACTTGGGTTAACACTCAGGGTAGATTTGCCGCAGTGGCTGGGACATGGGAAGGGAGGCCTCTCAACATACTGTCGGTTTATGTCCCACCTGCAACTAAAAAAACACTGGCCGACCTGGGTAAGTTCCTGCTTAACCTCCCTGTGGGCATCCTGGTGCTGGGAGGTGATTTTAACTTGACGGTGGATGGTCGGGTTGACCGACGTCCGCCTAGATGTGAACTACACAACACTTCACAACTGAAGGATTTCCTCTTGGTCTTCGGCCTAGTCGATCTCTGGCGACACTTCAATCCCCTTCTGCGTAACTTTACATTTCATTCAGGCACCCACGGTAGCCAGTCTAGAATAGACCATCTCCTCACAAATGTTGGTGATTTATCTAACTTTACTGAAGCCATGTGCTTGGCATTTCTGATCACTCTCCTGTCCTTACCCAGATAAAATTGCCACATGCGAATAGACGCATCAACCTAATGATAAATCATGCCATAACTACCGCTGTAACGAGCGGCGAGTCTCTGCCCGAGGCATCCCCGTTAGAAGATAGACTCCTAACGGAGCCCATGCCACGTAAAGCAATATCCCTTACATACCGCAAATTAATTAATAATAAGCCGGACCCGCTAATACGTCTCCGGCAGCTGTGGGAAACAGACATTGGGTATTTAGAAGATGATGATTGGCAGGAGGCACGTTCTTCCCCCAAAGAGGTGGCTATCCCAATGTGGCTTCGGCTAATCCAACTAAAAATCCTGCACAGAACATATCTCTCCGCAAATACACTGGTCAAAATGGGACGTAGACCTGACCCAGAGTGCCTTAGACGGTGCACCGGGGAAGGCACATTTTTTCATACGGTATGGGATTGCCCAAACATCCGCCCATACTGGGAGAGAATTGTCTCCACACTCAAGGAGGTGGGTGGGAAGGATATCACCAGCTCTCCACAACTCTGTCTGTTAAACATATGGGAGGCCACTGACCTCACCCAGACCGAGGGCACGTGGGCCTCACTGGGATTCACCCTTGCCAAGAGAAACATTGCTCAGATGTGGGGGACTGGAGAATTGCCAAGGTATCGGAGGTGGGCAATCGAAATGGATAGTGCAATGATTGCAGAGAAAGAGGTATTTAAGCACAGGGGATGTCCTAAGAAATGGGATCAAAAATGGGCCAAATGGAATGTATTGAGAGGTAATTTATGTGTTTTCCCAGTGAAGGAACTGCGGAGAGCGAGAGTGGGCAATGATTTAGACTCAAGCCAGGGCCATTAAGATAGTGTGCTCAACTTGTATTGTCATATTTGATTGTTATTGTGCTAATGTCAATTTTGAGTGTAATGTGGCCTCGCAACTCACCTCACTGTACTGTCACAACTGTTTAATAAAAATAATTTAAAAAAAAAAAAAGAAATTGGCTATTTGCTTGTCTAAGTCAGAAATTCTAGTAAAAAATATTTGTTTTCATGTGCTTTATAGAAATGTTTACACCTTTAATACATTCCTTAAAAGCATCCCATCAGATAATGTTAGACGTTATTCCATCAGAATTCAGGGAGAAATATTCTTCAGTAGCTGATACTATTTTGGCCTTAGTGGTTTCACTAAGAACAATATCCACATTCATACACCATCTTGAGTGAGATACATGTGGTGTGTCTATTTGTAGATGGAAAGAAGTTATAGCTTGATCTGAAATGCCAATGTCTCCAATAATAGGGTCAGAAATTCAATGGAGTAAGTTTCTTGAAGATAATAAGTAATTAATTTGTGAATATGAATTATGAGGAGAGAAACATGTAAACTCTTTATGTGTAGGAAAGTGTAAGTGCCATACATCAACAAGTATGATGGTTCTAATTAAGAATTTGAGGATATGAAAGGCTTTGGGGGTCTTAATTTAGTAGTAGAAATTCTATCTCATAAAGGTTCCTATATTAAGTCAAAATTACCACCAACAATAAGGGGAACGGTACCTAAATTGACAATGTCAGAAGTAACAATTTTCCTAAAATTCCAGCCATCAGCTGTTGGACCATAAATATTGAGCAAATGTAAAATTGTATCATCTATTTGGGATTTAATAAATCTGCCATCGGATGCTAAACGTTCGTTTAATATCTGAAGTGTAAGTTTGTTAGAGAATAGAATTGCCACAACATTTTTTTTTCCTATAGCAGACAAAGAAAGAATATGACCAACTCATTTCTTATTCATAAAGGATAAACTATTGACATCTTTATGAGTTTCCTGAAGTAAACATATGTTAGCCTTCTGTTTAACCAAATAATCTAGTATCTTTGTACATTTAGCTGGCTATCTTAAACCTTTAACATTAATAGAACAATTTTATCCTTTGAATATCTTGCCATAAATGTGAACTTTAGGAAAGGATAAAAGTTGCATAAATAATGGAGTATGAAATTCTGAGTAAGAGATCATAAATTGGCATAGCTTTAAAAGGAGAACAGACATAGATGAAAGATGAATACACAGACTAATACAGAAAAGACAACAAAAAAAACATAAATAAAAATGTGGAATCACACACATGCATTCACGAGATCAGCCAGAGGGGAAAGAATTACACATGTAAGGTAGATATTTTAGGAGAGGTAAGCCACAGTTAAAGCAAGTGTGTAAAATAGTGTCCTCAAGTTAAAGTCTCATGAGTACCCATGGATGAAGGGAAATGGTGTTCCAGAAAAGCACAAAGATCTTCAGGGTGCTTTCAGGGATTTGGAGATGTCATCTTTCCACATGCGTATCTTGGAAGAGTTAAAAAGTCAATTTTTGAATCCAGAACTTTGTAGTCTAGCTCAAAGAGCGGTGACTTCTTTACATATGTTAACTGTTTTCTTAGCTAAATCTTGATGAATAAAGCTTTTGTTTCCTTGAACTAGAAGAGAAGGAATATCTTTTGCAGCCTTCCTTATCATTACCAAATGATTGTGACATAACACTTTAAATATCATTTGATGAGGTTTAGCTTGGTTAGGCTTGTGTTGTGATGAAATCGTATGTGATTTATCAATTTTGAATTTTTCTGTAAATATTAGAATAAAAAGGTCAGGCAATAAGTTCTCCAAATATCTTCTGCAATTGTTACCTCCAATATTTTCAGGCAAATAAAAAATTCTTAAATTGTATCGTCTATTCTGATTCTCCAAGTCCAATAAAAGTTTAATCATAGTAGGAATTTTGGCTGCAACAGGCAATAATTGATTAATTTTAGACTTATTGTCTTGTATTTTAATTGCGTTATCTGAAACTTTCATAGATAACCCAGCCATATCCCTACAAATATTTTAAATTTCTGGGGCAATGTTATCTGTACTTAATCTTACAGCCTGTAATTCCTCCATTATTGTCGTTAATGACAGTTCAGTGGAGACAACAATTTTTGATTTTAGAGGAAGTGGAGAGATTGCCTGTTGAGGTTTATTGGCGTTGACTGCTGTATTTTTGCCTTCCATAGCAATAGCAAACCAAGAAAATCTCAGAAATGAATAGAAAAATGATAAAGCAAAGTATGAGAAAACTAACCACTTTAAGTTGCAGGTACAGCAGCTAAAACTATTTTTAGGAGGGTCTTAGGTCAAAGCCTCGCCATTTCCTGATTGCAGCACCGTGCCTTCTGACTGAAAACTCAGCTAGAGAGATGAGAGGAAACTCAGTGCTGAATTCAGTTGGAAAGCAGGCTCCAAAATGGATGAAAAAACGCCATGAAACTAATAATGTGCCACAGGCTTTACTTTTCTTTAAAAGGTGAGGAAAGGTATGTCAGCTTCCCTCAATCGTCCCAAAAGACTCTTGTTGAGTTTGGGCGCAGCACAAGCTAGTGGGGAGCGGCCATCTTGAGTCCTGCAATTGCACGGTTCTCTGTCTTTTGTTTATTTACGCTTCAATCAGGAAACTGAAACTATACTGGACACAGAGCTCCAATGTGCTCTAACTATTTACAAAACAAATGCTTGCAACTACAATTGAACCTTGTACAGGTATCTCTTCCAGTCTGCCTTCTTGTTTTGACTGATCTATCAAGACTTCATTTCATATATATTGATCTTCCTTCACCCTGGTCTTGACGTCTTAACAAAAGTGTGAGAAGTTGGCCTGGTATATGTTATGTTATGTTAGGTGGATTTGTATAGCGCATGGCTGCCCCAGCAACAGGGCGTCCCAGCGCTGGCGGGCCGGAGACCAGGGGGGGTGGAGCTAGATGGAAGCGAACAGCCAGGTTTTGATCAGTTTCCTGAAAACCCAGTGGTCAGGTGTGCAGCCGGCAGCCAGAGGGATGGAATTCCATAGTGTGGGGGCCTGATATTTAAAAGATCGACCCCCGGCTCTACATCGGCGGACCCGTGGGATGCACAGCAGATGTTGATCAGTGGAGCGCAATGTAAGCAGAGGCGTATAAGGGAAGCAGAGTCCCTGCAAGATTTGGGGGCCTTGGCCATATACAGTCTTATGCGTGGTGCAGAGGGTTTTGAACTGAACTCTCTGTTTAATTGGCAACCAGTGTAAGCGGCGGAGGAGGTCCGAGGTATGACATTTCCTAGGCAGGGCAAACAGAGTGCGAGCAGCTGCATTCTGTACCCGTTGGAGTCTTGCAGTGACTGTTTTATTTACGCCAAGTAAAAGGCCATTGCAGTAATCCAGGCGTGACTGGACCACTGATTGAACTATCAGTTGGCGGGTGGTAGCGTCAAAAAATCCTAAAATGGGCTTTCGGCCGCGCAGAAGACCAAAACAGGTGCCAGCCACTTTTTTTGCATGGGGCTCAAATGAGAGGGCGGTGTCAACTAGGATCCCTAGGTTTTATGGGGTCATCGGGGGACCCTGATTTGACTTTAGCCGAAAGGATGGCTAGGTCTTCGAGAGATATGGGTGGCAGAGTTTGCAGGGTGCAAGGGAGTGCTCTGGGGGTCGGGGACACCATGGCTTCAGTGATACTCCGTCTCATTTCTAGTGTGTTGTATATGCATTCCACTTTGTTGATAAAGTATTTTGCCAGTGAGTCACAGTGAGTATTGGAAGATATGGTGTTGTTTGTGCCTATGGGGGGAGTAGACATATCTTTCACGAGGGAGAAGATAGTTTTGGAGGGGTTGGAGCTAGATGAGATCAGGTTGGTGTAGAACACGGCTCTAGCCTTTTGAACTGATTTCTGGAAGGTTTTTATGGCCATCCTATAGATGTTTTTTGCCACGGCATCATAGGTGAGTCTCCAGGCCCATTCCAAAATTTTGCATTTTTTCTTTTCCACCCGTAGGGACTCATTGTACCATGCATGTGTGTGCGCGCGCTTGGTCCCTGTCAGTTTCCTTGGGATGCACTGGTCAAGTGAATTATTAATCCAGCCCCTGAAGGCTCTGTCAGCTGCCTCCAAGTCCGTTGGCCAGTCTGGGCGGGACGTATTTAGTGCAGATAGGAAGGTAGTATCATCCAATTTGTGCCACGGGCGCTTCATAAGAGATTGGCTAGAGGACCTCAGGATAGGGCCTGCCATTTCCAGACGCAAGGAGATCAAGAAATGGTCAGTCCAAATCAAAGGAAGAGGAGTGTTGGCTACTAAATTTAAGAGATTCGAAAAGACTGGATCCAGGAGGTGACCTGCCTGGTGGAAGGGTCTTTCCACCAGCTGGATAAGTTGGCAGGCCTCCAGATCGCCCAAGAAGTTGCGAATCTCCTGGGAATCCCGGCGCTCCAGGTGGAGGTTAAGATCGCCTATAATGTTATATGCTGTCCACTAATTAAAGTGGGCACCTTGCACCAGTCCAAACGACCCTTATTGATGATTAGGTCAAAGATAACCTTTATGAAAGCTATCCTAGTGGTAGCTATGGAGAGCAGCCTTCAGGCTTAATCTTGAAGGAATGTAAAGCAGCTTGTTTTACCAGAACAGAACCTCCTAAGTGACCAAATGAAAGGAGAACCACACAAGTGTTATATAAAAATATGTATTTATTACTAAACACTCTCTACTAATCTCTATGTGAGATTAGAACATAAAGCACACAATACTTAAACAATAGAACAACAGTAAATAGCACAATACACAGCGGGCTCCAGGGGGAGACCGAACCATATACTAAGAAAGTGGTATAACAACCACGACTTCAATAGACACAGTTCCTAGAGCACGTAGAATCGCTGGGACCCCAAGGAACCACCCAAAGGAGTGACACAGGGAGCCCACGGAGGACGGGTGCAGTGTGGGAACACAGACGCGAGCTCCGTACAACTCTATGGGAAAGTCGCGGTTGGAAAATTACAAGTTAAGGACCCTTCGGAGAGGACTTCAAGCAAACCCTTTGGAACATAGAAGGTTCTAAGGCCAGCACCCTTGCGAGTACTGAGGTACCCGTGTTACCTATCCCTTAGGAGCCGGGTGCATAGGGGTCAAGTGGTGTCGGAAACCCTTGTTGTTTTCAATGGCGTGATGCGAAGAAGTACTGCTGTCGGGCAGATGAAAATTGTCCAGTGGAATCCAAGCCTGGATCCGAGGTGAGAAGAACCTGAAAGCAGAGGGGACAGAGTCTGGGTCACTTCAGGGTGACCAGGGGCTCGATAGACGAATGCCCACCGATGTCGGGTGCTTCAGGTGTGACGATAGGATGCTTGACTCTGCAGCCACGGGGACCAGGAGACATCGACGATGACCAAAGTCCGGAGGTGAGCTGTCCCACAAAGGATGTCGAGTGCTGAGGCGTCAGTATCCGGATTGAACACCAACAAGCCTTGGCAAAGGCAACCCATGCAGGCAGAGTAAACAAGTTACAGTGTGGACCAGCAAGGTCCAGGAGACTCTCCAAGCTACGGGGAGTCAGGGCACGTCTGGAGCAATCAGGGAAGCCCAAGGAAAATCAAAGTGACCCTCGCCAGGACCCACAGCCCAACGGACTAGGGATCGCAAAGGGACCTCAAGCTGAATCACAAAACACCAGCCCACAGAGCACTCGTGGAGTGGAGGCCAAGGATCTTTGGTGGAAATGCTGCTTAGGGTCGGGACTACACCGAGTCCAAAGCACAGCCTCAGGGATTGCCGAAAAGCATATGCTGCTGCAAAAGAACACAATGCACAGGGGTTCAGGTTGCACGGTCCCCACGAGGGATACTGGTCTCAGGATTGCTGAGAGAGCAGATCAACCTCAGGGACACCTGGGAACCCACCTCCTGTGTTGCAGAAATCTTCGGAGTCCTCAGGAGCTCGGGAGATGCAAACCAGTCAGATGCGTTTAGGTGCCTGCTGCTGCAGGGGAGTAACTCCTTTACTCCAAGGGAGATTCTTCTGTCGTCCAGCGAAGTGTAGACCGTCGAAGTACTTGGTTTCTGCTTGCAGAGTTTAGTCCAGGTAAAATCTGAAGTCCTGTAGTCAGGTTTCCTACTTTATACCCAAGGAAGGGGTTGGACTAACTCTGGGGACCCACCTAGGGGAGGGTCAGGACAGAGGGGCGGCTACACCCATGTCCTTTGTCCAGTTTCACGCCAGAGCAGGAGCAAATGGCTCCTGCAACCGGTTTGAGCTGGACTATGCACGGGGACACCAAATGTGCCCCCAGTGCAGACTTTCTGGCACTCTAAGAGTGCACCCACCCAGCCCCAATACACTAAAGCCTGTCTGAACAAAATGAGACTCTTGCTGCCCCGATCACCGGGGAAGAGGTTGAGTTCGCAATAACCTCATTAGCCACTGGCAAGGCTGTGGGCCCAGATGCGCTACCCCTAGAATTTTATCGAACATTTCGGCAAGTACTCCGTACTGAGCTCGAGTCTCTGTTTCAACTAGCTCAAATGGGTCAGACACCTGCTTCTTGGCGGAAGACTACTATAGTAGTCTTTAAAAAAAAAGACAAACCTGCACTTAGTCCTTCATCATATAGGCCTATTTCGCTTATTAGTGCTGACACTAAGATTTTTTCTAAAATGTAAGCTTTAAGGTTGGGTAAGATCATTACTCCATTGGTCTCTATTCGCCAACATGGGTTCATTCCTGGCCGGGATACCACGGATCACGCTAGGAGAGCCGTTGTCCTTTTTGATTGGGCTCAGGTCACGAAGTCACCCCTCGGGATGATCCTGTTGGACGCAGAGAAAGCGTTCGACAGGGTCTCCTGGAGGTTTCTGTGGGCTGTCCTACAATGGAAGGGACTATCCATTGATTTTATCCAAGCAATTCAGGCACTTTATGCATTACCCGAAGCTCGAATCCGGATATCTGGACAAGAATCTAAAGCATTTGGCATAAGCAGAGGTACCAGGCAGGGATGCCCCTGCTCTCCGCTGTTATTCTCGTTGTATATTGATCCTTTCCTTAATAAATTGGATGCGAATGCGAACATAAAACCAGCAAAGGTTAACAATGTAGACTATAAATCATTGGCGTACGCTGATGATATCGCGATATTTACGACCGATATAAGATCCGCTCTCCCGGTAGTGAAGGACCTGTCTGAACAATTTGGTTCTGTCTCAGGATATAAATTAAATATTGAGAAAAACCAGATCTTGCATGCAGATACAATGTTCCCGGCAGATATTCCAATAGTTTCTGTAGCTACCTACCTGGGGGTGAAGATTACAGCTTCAGTTGAGCATATACCAGAGCTAAATATTCTGCCAGTGATCGGTAATGTGAACAAAACATTGGAGAGATTAGATCATCTACATTTATCAATGCATGGCCGCTGCAATGTTATCAAAATGCTGATCTTTCCAAAGTTTTTATATCTGTTTCGGACTATACCCCTGGAAATTCTGGCATTTTGTATAGCCAAAGCAGAAAGAGCATGCTTTAAATTTTTATGGGGGTACCGCAGAGCCAGAAGGGCAAGCAAATGGATGAGGCTACCAAGATTGATGGGGGGCTGGGGTGTACCCAGTCTTCTGCTGTATCACTGGGCAGCACTTTTACAACATATGGGGATATTGCTGATAGGAGCTAAGGCAAATGTACTGGTCGCAGCTAGACCAACCATCTATGAAATAGCACTTGGGGATGATGCTAGGCAATGCTTAGTCAAAATCTTAGAGCCGAGCTATTATAAGAAGACTAAATTCAAAATAATTCAATCGGCCTACTCGATTTGGAGAAAGATACGACACAGATTTAGGATCTCTAATATCAATGCATATACTCCCTTTTGTCGTATGGTCTTTTACCACCAATATTTCAAGACCTAATCACTTTTAGCTGGGGAATTTAGGGATTAATGTTTTGGGGGATGTTTGTTGTGAAGGTCAACTTGTTTCTTTTAGCAACTTACAAGAGAAGTTTGGTCTCTCTAGGAGAGATTTTTTTAAGTTTTTGCAGATTAGGAGTTTCTTGGGCAAAATTATGCAACGTCCGGGTGTAAATCTGGGGAAAACAGCTCTGGTGGACACAATAGGGAATAGATCTAGGATAGGGAAAATATATCAATTATTATTGGAAAGCCTTCCGGATGACATGAGCATTCAGAATGCTAGATGGGAGAGAAAGTTTGGAAAGGAACGTGTAGATCTTGAGGGGTCATTGGAGTTAGCTAATAAGATTGTAATAACGGGTAGCTTGAGGACCCAACATTTTATGTCTGTCTTCGACTTATATTACACTCCTGGAAAGGTCTCCAAGTGGGGGGGTTCACGGGGCAGCTCATGCAGCAGGTGTGGGACATGGGCTGCTGATTCCATACACATGTTCTTCGCTTGTCCTAATCTAGCAAAATATTTACAGGATATTGAATCCTTTCTGAACCTGATTCTTGATATCCCGGTTACATTAACATCTGATTTAATCATTTTGGGTTTAGAAGGGAATCTGGAGGGCAATGCTCGGACTAGTTCTGAGATTGGATTTGTATTTATCGCAATGGCTATCGTGAGACTATGTATAACTTCCCAGTGGATTAGCTCTGATTCTCCTACGTTTATCAATTGGCGGGCCAGATTATTGGCATTATATAATATGGAATCAGCTGTGTATAAGCTAAGAGGACGCAGGAGGCGAGAATTGGGGAGGAAAATCTGGGTGCCAATTACTAGATGGTTGGAGTAGAATAAGTTATCTGGGTTTTTTGTCCAGGTGCTCCTCTTTCTCCCTCCCCTTTTCCCTTCTTCCCCCTTTTTTTTTTCCCTCTTCTTTTTTCCCCGAGCACTGTTTTCGGTTCTGTATAATGTATTGTTATGAACTGTGTTTTTCCTGTCTTCTTTAATTTTGCATGAAGACTTCACAGAATTTGGATGTTTTATTTGCAATGTATCTGCCATGACAACTTGTCACAAGTAATCAATAAAATAAAAAAAGAAAAAAAGAAAAAAAAAAGAAAAGCCTGTCTGGGAGGTGGTCACACCTCCCTGTGACAGGAAACCTATTGTCAGGCCTTCCTCTGCTCGAGCTTGGCTCAGCAGCAGGACGGCAGACTCGTGTCTGTGGCTGGCAGCATCCATTTTGTGCTGCCCAGGTCGAGAAAGCTGGTATCGGGTAGACCGGTGACCCATAGTAGTGGTACTACAAGGGAGGAATCATACCTCCCACACCAGTTACTGGTGTGGAGGTATGATTCCAAGGTGTTTGACACCAAACACGACATGTTTCTAAGCAGCCGTTTTAAAGTTAGACTTTACAGCGAGGTTATAATGCACTTAAGTATATATGGTTGGCTGCATCACAGACAACCCCGGAGAATAGATTCCGAAGGCTGCAGAGGGGCTCTGCTCATGCAGGGGCACCCTCTCACACAAACCCAGCACCCTGCCTTCAGGATTGATAAGGCCTGCCATAGGGGTGACTGATAGGTTTCTATGTGTAGTGATTTAGAATAGATATAGGTAACCTATATCTAAGTAAGGGGTGCATGCACCTCCTTACACAGGTTGCAGTAGCAGACCTGTGGTGTCATTTTGAATGGCCTCTCAGGGGTGGCACAATACATGTTTCAGCCCCTGGGAGGCCTCTGGGGTACCTATGCCCTGGTTACATGGTGTACCATATACTAGGGACTGATAAGGGTACCCCAGAATCCAATCTGGAAAGTACCTAAAGTACATGCAATCAATTTATAGGAGAAAGCAGATAGACCGGGGTCCTGAATAGCAGGATCCCAGTCAGTCTAAGTCAAAAACAGTGATAAATCAGCAAAAAGTGGGGGTAACCATAAGAGGCAGATCCTACTCTCCTACACAACCCCCCCCCAAACGCAGGGACATTAAACTAACCTTGACCAGTTGAGTTTTCATGTTCTAAGTGGAAATATCTTGAGAGTCCATCTGTATTTGCATGGCTACTCCCGGGTCTATGTTCCACTGTATAGTCCATCCCCTGTAGGGAAATGGACCACCTCAAAAGTTTGGCGTTTTCACCCTTCATCTGTTTTAGCCATAAGAGGGGCTTGTGGTCTGCCTGAACAATGAAGTGAGTGCCAAACAAGTATGGCCTCAGCTTCTTCAAGGCCCAAACCACAGCAAAGGCTTCCCACTCAATAGCTGACCAACGTTTCTCTCTGGGGGTCAGCCTTCTGCTAATAAAAGCTACTGGCTGATCCTGACCCTCTTCATTCAGTTGTGATAACACAGCCCCTACCCCCAACTCAGATGCATCAGTTTGAACAATGAATTGTTTGGAATAGTCAGGACTTTGCAGAATGGGAGCAGTGCACATGGCCTGCTTCAGGTCATCAAATGCCTTTTGACAGCTAACTGTCCACTGAACTTTCTTAGGCATTCTTTTGGAAGTTAGATCATTCAAAGGGGTCACTATAGATCCATATCCTTTGACAAACCTCCTGTAATACCCAGTCAGGCCCAAGAAAGCTCTGACCTGAGTTTGGGTAGTGGGAGCAACCCACCCAGTCCATGATGGTCTGTATTTTGCTCTCCAATGGTTGAACCTGACCTCCACCTACAAGGTGGCCTAAGTACACAACCTTACTCTGCCCTATCTGGCACTTGGGGGCCTTGATAGTGAGGCCTGCTTTTTTCAGGGCTCCAAAACATTTCTCAGGTGGACCAGGTGATCCTCCCAGGTGGAGCTAAAGACAGCAATATCATCTAGATAAGCTGCACTATAGGCCTCCAGACCTGTAAGGACTTTGTTCACCAACCTTTGAAAAGTGGCAGGTGCATTCTTCAAGCCAAAGGGCATCACCACAAATTGGTAGTGCCCACTAGGGGTTGAAAATGCTGTTTTTGGTTTTGCATCCTCAGCTAATCTGATTTGCCAGTAACCAGCTGTCAGGTCAAATGTACTCAGAAACTTGGCAGAGGCCAAAGTATCTATAAGTTCATCTGCCCTAGGTATTGGATGGGCATCAGTCCTAGTGACTGCATTGAGACCCCTGTAGTCAACACAGAACCTCATCTCTCTCTTACCACCCTGGGTGTGAGGTTTTGGTACCAAGACTACTGGACTAGCCCAAGGGCTATCTGAGGGCTCAATTACTCCCAGATCCAACATTTTCTAGACTTCTGTCCTGATACAGTCCCTGACATGGTCAGGTTGGCTGTAAATCTTATTTTTAACAGGCAGAATGTCACCTGTGTCCACTTCATGAGTGCACCAGGTAGTCTGACTTGGAGGCAGTGAAAACATATGTCTGAACTGATTCAGGACTTGCCTACAATCAGTTTGCTGCTGGTCAGTGAGGCTGCCTGCCAAGGCTATACCATCAACTGAACCATCATCAGGGTTCTGTGAGAGCAGGTCAGGGAGTGGATCACTCTCTTCCTCCTGTCCCTCATCAGTAGCCATGAGCAAGCCCATGTCTGCCCTGTCCACATATGGCTTGAGCCTGTTCACATGGAGCACCCTATGGGGGCTCCTGGGAGTTCCAAGGTCCACCAGGTAGGTAACCTCTCCCTTTTGCTCAAGGATAGGATGAGGTCCACTCCACTTGTCTTGGAGGGCTGCTGGGGCCACAGGCTCCAACACCCATACTTTCTGTCCTGGCTGATAAACAGTCACAACAGCCTTTTGGTCATGCCAGGCCTTTTGCAATTCCTGGCTAGCCTCAAGGTTTTTGGATGCCTTCTTCATGTATTCAGCCATCCTGGAGCGGAGACCAAGTACATAGTCCACAATATCCTGTTTAGGGGGTTTGAGAGGTAACTCCCATCCCTCCTTCACTAGATATAAAGGACCCCTAACTGGATGTCCAAACAGAAGTTCAAAAGGACTGTAACCAACCCCCTTCTGAGGAACCTCTCTGTAGGCAAAGAGAAGGCAGGGCAAAAGGATGTCCCATCTACGCCTGAGCTTTTCAGGGAGACCTTTAATCATGCCCTTAAGGGTTTTGTTGAATCTCTCAACTAACCCATTGCATTGTGGGTGATAAGGGGTGGTCAATTTGTAATTTACTCTACACTCCTTCCACATAGCAGTCAAGTCATAAAGTTTGCAACTCGGTCTGATACTACCTCCTTAGGAAAACCCACTCTGGAAAAGACTCCCAGGAGGGCTCTAGCCACAACAGGAGCTGTGGTAGTCCTGAGTGGAATTGCTTCTGGATACCTAGTGGCATGGTCCACCACCACTAGTATGAATCTGTGCCCAGATGTTATGTTATGTTATCTTATGTTAAGTACTCTTATAACGCGCAACAGCTACTCCGAAGAGTGTCCCGGCGCGGATCCAAGAGGAGTCACTGAACTACACCACCATCATTTATGGGAACAGGTGAGTTTTTAAAAGTTTCTTGAAGGCTAACGGGTCTTGAGTATTGCGCAATGGAAACGGAAGGGCATTCCAAGCCTGGGCAGCCTTAACAGCCAAGGAGCAGCCGCCCAACTTGTGGCGGATGAAGCGGGGCACCCTAGCTAGAAGGAGAGCTGAAGAACGCAGTTGTCTCAACGGGACATAAAAGGAGAACCGCTTCTGTAAATACGCCGGCCCACGACCGTAGAGGGCTCGATGAGCAATGACCAGGGATTTAAATTTGACCCGATCCGCTGCGGGAAGCCAGTGGAGTACGCGGAGATGTTCACGCACGCTGCTCCTCTTAGCGATTCCCAAGAGCAGCCTAGCGGCCGCATTCTGAATGACCTGGAGTCTGTTCAGAGAGTATCCAGGGATGCCTATGTACAACGCATTAGGGTAGTCCAATCGAGAAAGGATCAAGGCACGGAAAACCGTCTCTTTGGCAGGCCTAGGGAGGAGAGGTAAAAACTCCTTAGTGTTTTAAGAAGGCCAAAACAGCTGCCTGAGGGCTTTTTCACCTGAGCGGAGAAGGAGAGGTTATCCTCAAACCACACTCCTAGGTTTTTAGCAGATTTTCCATTAGAGGTTGGTAGAGGGAACCCAGGAGGCCAGATCGTGTCTCTGAAGCCTGGAGGGAAATTACCATAGAGTAGGATCTCTGACTTGTCTTCGTTACATTTGAGTTGGGCCGCCGCAAGCCACTCAAAGACCGAAGACAAGCAGTGATGAACAAAGGATACAGAGTCCTCACCCTTATCTCAGGTAAAGAGAAGCTGGGTGTCGTCAGCGTAGGCTATTACCTTAGCCCCCAAGTCCTCGGCTAAATAGACCAGAGGAGTAACATAGATATTAAAGAGAAGGGGGCTAAGGGAAGACCCCTGTGGGACACCAGTGGTGACCGGCTGCGGAGTTGAGGCGGCCGGTGGCAGCCAAACCTGTTCAGCCCGCCCTTCAAGGAAGGACCTCAGCCAGCCCCAGGCAGCGCCTGAGACGCCAATCTCAGTGAGTCGGGCGAGCAGCAAGGAGTGCGGGACTGTATCGAAAGCAGCCAACAGGTCGAGCATTACCAATGCTGCTCTCCCACCGGCATCTAAACAGTCGCAAATGGCTTCAGAAATCTCCACCAGCGCTGTCTCGGTGCTGTAAGAGGAGCGAAACCCAGACTGCGCTGGATGCAAAACATCAGACCCTTCAACAAACTCCGTAAGTTGTCTGGTCACCAACTTCTCACAGACTTTAGCTAAACTGGGCTAGAAGGAAATAGGGCGATAGTTCCCTGGGGTCAGGGGATCAAGAGTGGGCTTCTTCAAGAGGGGAAGGATTTTTGCCTGTTTCCAGGCCTCCGGTACCCGAGCCTCACAAAGGGAGGTGTTTATGATTGAATTGACTTCGGGATTAATAATCTTCGCGACTGCGGCAAGCAGTCTCGCAGCACAGGGGTCCGCGGGCGAACCCGATTTCAAGCCCTTCAAGATTTTAAGAGAACTAGACAAATCCACAGAAGAAAAGGCCAGCAGAGCGTGCCTGGGGACAACAGGCAGGATGGCAGCAGGCACAGGGACAGAAGGAGGACCGGGGTAGGAAGTGAAGGCCACCTGAATCGTGCGTATTTTATCCATGAAGAAATTGGATAGAGTGTTACACCAGCCCTCCGTGGCTGGAAGAGAGCACGCTTGTGCTGCCGGGGGATGTAAAACTCTGAACTATAGAGAAAATCTCCTTGGAGTTGTTATGTGCCTGCTCAATGCGGGCTGTAAAGTATTGCTTCTTAGCCTGTGTTATTGCAGTATAGTAGATTTTTTGCCTGCCCCTGAGAGTGGCCGGGGTAAACCAGGGTTTAGAAGGCGATTCCCTGGAGAACCTGGATGAAGTCGGTGTGGCAAGCATGTTCATGGAATTGGATAACCAATTAGAGAAACCTGCAAGACTCCCATCAAGATCCGGGGTAAGTGCGGGTCTGGAAGCCACCAGAACCGTGGCAAGTTTGGAAGGTTCAATTTTTTTGAAGGCTGGTTTCCGGTAGCAGGGGCCTGAAGGGCAGGCCGAGGCTAGCTCCCAGGAAAAGTAGGTGAGAGAGTGGTCTGACCAAGCGACTGGAAGAGGATCTTCAGCCGTGATAGCGAAATTGAAACAAATAGGGTCGAGAATATGACCTCCTTGATGTGTAGGGTGGGTGACCCCTTGAGACAGTTGGGCAAGCTGAAGGATATCACCAAAAGCAAGCGAGTCATTTGAATCAACCTGGTCAAGGTGAATATTCAGATCCCCCAATACCAAATATTGTGGAAATCGAAGAGCCCTGGAGGTCACTGCATCGCCCCATGATTGCAAAAAGGACCCAGCAGGGCCTGAGGGACGATAGATCAGAGAACCTCCCAGCAAAGAATGGGGGGAAAACCTGATGCTGAAATCCAGAGCTTCACAGTCACCCAAAGCATGAATGTCGCCCCTAATAAGGTCCCATTTGTACATCATCGGTACTCATAGTACGGCCTGCGGGCCGCCAGCGGCCCGGCAACCCTTCCTTGGCGGCCCGCGGACCTTGCAGACATCGTACCTGTGTTGTCAGCAAACAGACTCTGCTCTATGGGGGCCGGGCGATTCCAGCGATAGTCCGAGTGGAGCTGCAGGGGCGCTAAGAAGAGGTGATATACAACAAAGCCTCGTTATCATGCAAATGGTCTTTTAAAGACCTGTGAAGTACTCAGGTGCGGCTGTGTGTGTGTGTGCCCGGGAATCTGTCTCAGCCCGGGCTGCCACACACGCGGGGTGAGGTGCCAGAGAATGATAGAGGACAGCAGGGTGTGAGAGCCGGGTGAGGTGACGGAGGGCAGCAGGGAGTGAGAGCCGGGTGAGGTGACGGAGGGCAGCAGGGAGTGAGAGCCGGGTGAGATGGCAGAGGGTTACAGAGGGCAGCAGGGAGTGAGAGCCGGGTGAGGTGACGGAGGGCAGCAGGGAGTGAGAGCCGGGTGAGGTGACGGAGGGCAGCAGGGAGTGAGAGCCGGGTGAGATGGCAGAGGGTTACAGAGGGCAGCAGGGAGTGAGAGCCGGGTGAGGTGACGGAGGGCAGCAGGGAGTGAGAGCCGGGTGAGGTGACGGAGGGCAGCAGGGAGTGAGAGCCGGGTGAGGTGATGGAGGGCAGCAGGGAGTGAGAGCCGGGTGAGATGGCAGAGGGTGACAGAGGGCAGCAGGGAGTGAGAGCCGGGTGAGGTGACAGAGGGCAGCAGGGAGTGAGAGCCGGGTGAGGTGACAGAGGGTTGCAGGGAGTGAGAGCCGGGTGAGGTGACAGAGGGTTGCAGGGAGTGAGAGCCGGGTAAGGTGACAGAGGGTTGCAGGGAGTGAGAGCCAGGTGAGGTGACAGAGGGCAGCAGGGAGTGAGAGCCGGGTGAGGTGACGGAGGGCAGCAGGGAGTGAGAGCCGGGTAAGGTGACAGAGGGTGACAGAGGGCAGGGAGTGAGAGCCGGGTGAGGTGACAGAGGGCAGCAGGGAGTGAGAGCCGGGTGAGGTGACGGAGGGCAGCAGGGAGTGAGAGCCGGGTAAGGTGACAGAGGGTGACAGAGGGCAGGGAGTGAGAGCCGGGTGAGGTGACGGACGGCAGCAGGGAGTGAGAGCCGGGTGAGATGGCAGAGGGTGACAGAGGGCAGCAGGGATTGAGAGCCGGTTGAGGTGACGGAGGGCAGCAGGGAGTGAGAGCCGGGTGAGATGGCAGAGGGTGACGGAGGGCATCAGGGAGTGAGAGCCGGATGAGGTGACAGAGGGTTGCAGGGAGTGAGAGCCGGGTAAGGTGACAAAGGGTTGCAGGGAGTGAGAGCCGGTTGAGGTGACAGAGGGTGACAGAGGGCAGTAGGGAGTGAGAGCCGGGTGAGGTGACAGAGGGCAGCAGGGAGTGAGAGCCGGGTGAGGTGACGGAGGGCATCAGGGAGTGAGAGTGGGGTAAGGTGACAGAGGGTGACAGAGGGCAGGGAGTGAGAGCCGGATGAGGTGACAGAGGGCAGCAGGGAGTGAGAGCCGGGTGAGATGGCAGAGGGTGACAGAGGGCAGCAGGGAGTGAGAGCCGGGTGAGGTGTGCGTTAAGAGCCTGTGATGTGATGTTTCCCGCCAGCCTGTAGTCAGAGAGTTGAGCCAAGGCCAGGGAGCTCAGGCCTGGGAGGGAGACAGAGAGGGAGACAGAGAGAGAGGGAGACAGAGAGAGAGGGAGACAGAGAGGGAGGGAGACAGAGGGAGGGAGACAGAGGGAGGGAGACAGAGGGAGACAGAGAGAGGGAGACAGAGGGAGACAGAGAGAGGGAGACAGAGGGAGACACAGAGAGAGAGACAGAGGGAGAGACAGAGGGAGGGAGACAGAGAGACAGAGAGAGAGGGAGACAGAGAGAGAGGGAGACAGAGACAGAGAGGGAGGGAGACAGAGGGAGACAGAGAGAGACAGACAGAGGGAGGGAGACAGAGGGAGAGACAGAGGGAGGGAGACAGAGAGACAGAGAGAGAGGGAGACAGAGACAGAGAGGGAGGGAGACAGAGGGAGACAGAGAGAGACAGACAGAGGGAGGGAGACAGAGGGAGAGACAGAGGGAGGGAGACAGAGAGAGAGGGAGACAGAGGGAGACAGAGGGAGGGAGACTGACAGAGAGAGACAGAGGGAGACAGACAGAGGGAGGAGGGCGACAGGCAGAGGGAGGAGGGCGACAGACAGAGGGAGACAGAGGGAGGGAGACAGATAGCGGGAGACAGAGGGAGGGAGACAGACGGAGACAGACAGAGGGAGACAGAGGGAGGGAGACAGAGGGAGGGAGACAGAGAGAGGGAGACAGAGAGAGGGAGACAGAGAGAGGGAGAGGGAGGGAGACAGAGAGAGGGAGGGAGACAGAGAGAGAGAGAGAGAGAGGGAGGGAGAGAGGGAGAGAGAGAGAGGGAGGGAGACAGAGGGAGGGAGACAGACAGAGGGAGACAGACAGAGGGAGACAGAGAGAGAGGGAGACAGAGAGAGAGGGAGACAGAGAGAGAGGGAGACAGAGAGAGAGGGAGACAGAGGGCGGGAGACAGAGGGAGACAGAGAGAGGGAGACAGAGGGCGGGAGACAGAGGGAGACAGAGAGAGGGAGACAGAGGGAGAGAGAGACAGAGGGAGAGACAGAGGGAGAGACAGAGGGAGGGAGACAGAGAGAGAGAGAGAGAGAGGGAGACAGAGAGGGAGGGAGACAGAGGGAGACAGAGAGGGAGGGAGACATAGAGAGACAGACAGAGGGAGACAGACAGAGGGAGACAGACAGAGGGAGACAGACAGAGGGAGACAGAGGGAGAGACAGAGGGAGGGAGACAGAGGGAGACAGAGAGGGAGACAGAGGGCAACAGACAGAGGTAGACAGAGGGAGGGAGACAGATAGAGGGAGACAGATAGAGGGAGACAGATAGAGGGAGACAGATAGAGGGAGACAGATAGAGGGAGACAGATAGAGGGAGACAGATAGAGGGAGACAGATAGAGGGAGAAGAGGGAGGGAGGGAGACAGACAGAGGGAGACAGACGGAGACAGACAGAGGGAGACAGAGGGAGGGAGACAGAGAGAGGGAGACAGAGAGAGGGAGAGGGAGGGAGGGAGAGGGAGGGAGACAGAGAGAGGGAGGGAGACAGACAGAGGGAGGAGGGCGACAGGCAGAGGGAGGAGGGCGACAGGCAGAGGGAGACAGAGGGAGGGAGACAGATAGAGGGAGACAGATAGAGGGAGACAGATAGAGGGAGAAGAGGGAGGGAGACAGGGAGGGAGACAGACAGAGGGAGACAGACGGAGACAGACAGAGGGAGACAGAGGGAGGGAGACAGAGAGAGGGAGACAGAGAGAGGGAGAGGGAGGGAGGGAGAGGGAGGGAGACAGAGAGAGGGAGGGAGACAGAGAGAGAGAGAGAGAGGGAGGGAGAGAGAGAGAGAGAGAGAGAGAGGGAGGGAGACAGAGAGGGAGACAGAGAGAGGGAGAGAGACAGAGAGAGGGAGGGAGAGATAGAGAGAGGGAGGGAGAGATAGAGAGAGGGAGGGAGAGAGACAGAGAGAGAGAGAGAGAGAGATGTGTATGCCGGGTCCGGTGGCTCAGTGGACGAAGGTGTCCGCTGCAGGTGCCTGTGTTCCACCTCATGGTCACAGTTCTGTTTTGCTCTAGCCCCGCCCCCTCCCCCAATGACCCCGCCCCCACCAGTGCGGCCCTCGGCCACAAACCACACTGTAAATTTGGCCCCCGAGAGAAAGTTTGTGAGTACCCATGCTGTACATCATCGCCACTCCACCCCCCCTCCCCATCAGGCAATCTGCCCTGGCGATTTTGAAGCCCTTAGGGGTGGCCAGAGCAACAAACGGGTCAGATGTGTTATCCAACCACGTTTCTGTAATAAACAGTAAGTCAACTGGTCTGTCAGAGAGGAGCTCGAACACATCAGAATAGTGCTTTTTTAAGGAGCGCACATTAATCAGAGCCGCTAAAATAGACCAGGGTCTGGAGGGCCTAGACAAAGAAGCAGGGGATTGCGAAAGTAGAAGAGAGTCTAAATGTAAACTGAAGCCACATACAGCACAGATATTGTCCTGGGCCGACCGCAGGTCAAACTGAGAATGTGAGTGACATACTGGTAAGCGAAGAGCCCATAATGCCTTCCTAGAATAGCATACCCTCTCCAGGGTGCCGGTAGTCCAACGGGCAGAGTAACTGGCCCTGGCCGCTTCCGGGACGCTGACAGGCGCAGACGGGCTTGCCTTAGGCGCGCCTTTGGCGCGCCAGCGGCATGCCCGCTGCGCGCGTCAGTGCAGCGTGCATATTTATGGGCCGGCAGCCAGAAAAACTAGAGAGCGCACTGCCTGAAAATGGCGTCTCTCAGTGGCTGACCGGCAAAGCAGGAAGTGAGGAAAGCTCCCCTCGTAAAAGATTCAGATTCCCCACAATATCGGAACACACGATAATTTAAAAAGTCAGTTTCATAAAAGCGGCATTACATAAATAACAGTGCAAAGCTAAAATTCAGAGCAGCTGAAGTTATGTGCAAAATCGGCAATAACGAAGTTAAAGTGCAAGCGTTTGTTCAGAGAACCCCTCAGATGCAGTCTGAGGATCCATGGGACCAACTATGTCAATCCCAACCCTCTCAAAGGGAACCCCCACCACAGGTAGTGGTATCAGGGGGGCCTTTGTAGTACCACCTGCCTTACCACGGGCTTGGCAAGTGATACAGGAGCGACAAAACTCCTTTGTGTCCTGTGACATATGAGGCCAATGAAAGTGAGGAACAAGTCTGTCCCAGGTCTTGTTTTGGCCTCAGTGTCCTGCTAATGGGTTATCATGTGCCAGTGTCAATAGGAAGCCCCTAAACTTCAGAGGTATAACCAACCTCCTGGTGGCACCAGGTTTGGGGTCTCTACCCTCTGTGTATAGGAGTCCATCATCCCAGTAAATTTTATGGGACCCACTGGCACTCCCAGCAGCCTCAGCAGCAGCTTGCTGTCTGAGGGGTTCAAGAGAGGGGCAGCTCAGCTGCTCCTGGCTCAGATCTGCCCTGGTAGGGCCCCCTGTCCCCAAGAACTCAACCTGATCAGGTTCAAGTTCCTCTGAGACTGTTCCTTCTTCAGGACTAAGGTCATCTCCCTCAAGAGACTGATCCTCACTCTGAGGCAGGGGGGAAGACACTGCCTTACCCCTACTCCTCCTTCTCTTGGAAGGCACCTGGTCCATTATTCCAGGATCCAGGGCCTGTTCAGTGGAAGACATTTTTGCCTGTGACCTAGTCATGGCAAACACATCTGCAGGGATGCCCAGCATTTCTGCATGTGTCCTGAGTTCCACTTTAGCCCATGCTGAAGTCTCCAAATCATTTCCCAATAAGCATTCTACAGGGAAGTCTGCACTTACCACAACCTTCTTATGGCCATTTACCCCTCCCCAGGTGAAATTCACAACTGCCAAGGAATGGTCTGTCCTGACATTGCTTGCATTGGTCACTTGGTACATCTCCCAAAGTATGATCTGGTCAGGGCCCACAAGTTCTTTTGTCACCATGGTGACACTTGCACCTGTGTCCCTGTTGCAAAGTCATCCTGTGCCCTCGGCACCCCCCAACTTTTTGCTGACTGGTACTGGTGGTAACTGACTCTGACTGACCCTGGGCTTTACCTAACCAGGTCCAGGGCCAGTGCTATGCTGAAAACACTTAGAATACAGTGAAAACACCTACACACACTAGGGTACACTATGGGTTGGGGTACCCCTGTGATTGGCACGACCTACCCTATAAGCCCCTAGTATATAATAGGGCAGGGGAATTGAAACTACCTATCAGTCCCTAGTATATAGCAGGGCATGGCAGTTTAGAGGCCAGCAGCTTTCTGCACTCGCATGTGTGCACTGCTGAGGCCTGAGGTCAGTTTTTAAAGCAGCCCTGGGTGCCAGGACTGCTTTTAAAAAGTAAATTGTGCCCAAACTCGACTTTGGTGTTTGGGGCACTTAACAATGGATAACCGACAATGTTATGGCATATGAGGGACCCCCAGGGTCTCCCCTAGGTGTCCCAGGGGTGGGGGGTCAGGTATCTATAAGGTAGACCCTTATAAAAATAAGTTTTATATGCCCTGGGTTAAGTGAAATTTCACATTTCACTCCCCACATTGTGATAAAGTGCTGCCCAAATTCGACTTTGATGCTAGGAGCACTGTGAAGTGAGGATCTGCAATATTTTTACAGATTCAGAACCCCTAAAGTCTCCCCTAGTTGTCCCATGGGGTGGGGGTCCTGTAGATATAAGCAAAGTACCTATAAAATATGTTTTTGTAAGTCCTGGTGCTGGAAAAATGGCCCAAGTCATTTTTCCCATTGCAAATCCCCTGTTACATAGGTTAACATGGTAGGAAGTTATTATCTAATAACTCTTGATAGGAGAGGGCTAGAAGTGCCATTCAAAGACTTCCCCGAATGATATTAATAAATTCAACAATAGGATATTGTTGAATTTCTCCTAAAGTGTACATACAAGAAGTTATAAGACTTTCTTGTTTGTAAGGCCAGATTCAGCCTTCCAGTGGTATGCCCTGATTGGTCAGAGTTAAGTGGATTAGCCAGGCAGCCTTGAAGAGGTGATAAAGAGCCCCTGGGGTCAACCAGCTCTGCTGGCAGGGCAGTGTGCTGTTCCATAGGAATGCCAGGCCAGGGGGAGGAGTCGTAAACTATGTTCTTCAAAGAGGAGAGCAGAGAACAGTGTCATTTACAACTCTGAACTTTCCACCTTAGGCAGATGGTAGGATTAAGGAAGGTATGAGCAGATGCAGGGGGGAGAGTCTAAGTAAATTAGCCATCCTAGGGGTGTGTTTAGCCAGCTCTTACCTCCTTGCTGGAAAATCAGCCATTATGGATTTGGAACATTTGATGCACTCTGGGACAAAATAATGCCACACTCTACAGGATGTGGTCATATCTTTGAGGAGTTACCCTGCTCCCATTGGTCAGGAGTGACCTCCTGCATGACCCAGAGAACTTGGAATAAGTATCCGAGAGGGGCAGAGCCCTCCAGATCTGCTGCTTGAAACTGAAGAAAGCAAGACATTGTGCCAAGCTGAGAAGTTTTGCTGTGCAAATTCTAAGACCTGACCTCTGAAGCCTGCACATCAGAAACTACAGCCCTGTGGACTACCTTGCTGAAAAAGAAGTAAAGAGTGGACTCCCTGCAAGCTACAGGTTAACAGAGCTCACCTGGACCCTCACCACCAAGGATCATCAACCTGGGGAACTACCAGTGGATTTGTAAGGGTGACGTCCAAGTGGATTGTGGGAACTGAAGTCCTCAGCTTTCAAGGACCATCTTGGAGCTTCCAGACCTTTGGAGTGAGTTTGAGACACTTTGGGACCCTTTGAGGAACTTCAGGAAGAAGTTCAAGAAGTTTGGAGAACTTTGGAGGAACTTTGAAAAAAAGCTCAATAGAGGGACCGACTCAACCTGGTCAGCCAAGCTGCCTGCCTTCAACCGCGAGCCGGCCAAGCCATCCAGGTTCGTCCCGCTAAAAGCTCAGTCGGTCCAACTTCCAGAGTTTGACCGGGAGTAGAAGAAATCCGAGGCCGGCGAACCCTCACCGAATCCGGCCTGGTGAAGAGCATCGAGGGACCCTGCGAGAAAAAGCTCCAGAAAAGTTTCTAAGTCCGCTCGTAGAAAAGGTGACCGGGAGCAACCGCGAAAGCCAAGCCGCCTGACTTCAACCGCGTGTCGGCCTGGATCCTGGGTTTGCCCCGCTGGAACGCTCCAGAGGTCGAACCGCAAACGTTTCTAAGTCCGAACGTAGGAAGGTGACCGGGAGCTCATCGCAAGGCAGGCCGGCGAACCCTCACCGAATCCAGACTGGCTGAGAGCTTCGAGGGACCTCGGGGAGAAAAGCTCCAGAAAAGTTTCTAAGTCTGAAGGTAAAAACTGTGACCGGGACCTTCCGCGTGGGGTATCCGCTATGGGCTCCATCGCGGTCGGCCTGAAACTTTGACTTTGGGTCGGTCTATCGCGAGCCTGTATCCCAATATGGTGCTATAAGTTCCTAAGTGCTATATTTTGCTAAATCTTTGAAAATTCATATCTCCGGTTCCCTATATTGGATGTTTGTCAGTTTGGTGTCATTTTAAAGATAGAAATATTTCCTATTTTTATAAATTGTTGTTGGATTTTTATTATGTGTTGTGTCTTAATTATTTACTGAATTGGTGTTTTTAAATGCTTTACATACCTGTCTTTGAAGTTAAGCCTGTCTGCTCGCAGCCACGTTACCAAGGGTTGAGCATAGGAATAATTTTCTAAGACCTATGCTGAGTCCTACCAATGGTTAGTGGCCTTATTGCCAGTGGCAGACCTACATTTGCCCCTACCAATAATCCACTTTCCAACATTTGGTGCTCAGCGGTGTGGATGAGGACTTGTGTTTAAAAAGTACACCTTTCAGTAAAGTGAATTAAGATTATAAAAATCCTCTAAATTGCCTTAGAACAAAACGTTTGAGTTTGATTTTTAGAATTTGGACTAAACTGTTTTTAATCCATTGTTTTGATTTTTCCAAATTGTTCTAAGTCTGTTGTTCCTAGTTATTGTGACCCAAAACTAGGGAACCATGGAGCTGGACCTGGCTAAACTGTCCCAGTTTAAGATAGCTGATCTTAGGGAACAGTGTAGGCTTAGGGGGCTGCCTGCTACCAAGAAGCTTAGGAAGGAAGGGTTGATTGAGTCCCTAAAGGCCTGGGCTGGGGGAGCTGAGGAGAGTCAAGGGGGGATAGAGGGTGTCCCCCCCAACCTCATCCAAGAGGAGGTTGAGGATTATGCCTCTTCCATTTTATCTAGTGTTAGCCATATGAATCCAGATGGTGGGAGTGGGGAAGGGTCCCTTACTCACGGACCCCCACCGTCCCTTGCAGAGAGACAGCTTAAGGCTCAATTAGCTTTGATAGCTTTGGAGCAGAGGAAACTGGAATTGGCTGAGAAGAGATGGGAGAGGGAGGAGGCTTTGAAAAGAAATGGTGGCAGTGAAAATGATGAAGATTTTGAAATGTCCAGGGGTGGTGCATTTGATCACAAACTTCCCAAGGGTATAGTACCCAAGTACACTGAGGGGGATGACATTGACAAATGGCTAGCAGCTTTTGAGAGGGCCCTTAGAATGAGTAGGGTCCAATCTAAGTATTGAGGTGCACTCCTGTGGGAGTTGATTCCAGTAGCTGGGAGGGATAGGCTCCTGACCCTGAAGGGAGAGGATGCAGAATCATACCAGCAGATGAAGGCATGCTTAGTTAAGAGATTTGGTCTGACTCCAGAGCAGTACAGGGTGAAGTTTAGAGGCACCGAGAAATTGAGTTCAAAGTCTTGGGTAGACTTTGTGGACGTTTCAGTGAAGGCACTGGAAGGCTGGATTGTTGGTAACAAAGTTGACACATATGAAGGATTGTATAATTTGTTTTTGAAAGAACATATTTTGACTCATTGTGCAGAAGAGAAGTTACGCCAGTATCTAGTGGACTCTAAGCTGACAGACCCCAGAGAGCTGGGTGAAGCAGCTGCTGAGTGGGTGAGAACCCGGGTTTCCATACAGCACCAGGGGGGTGACCAGAAGAAAGGAGGACAGGTCCCTCCCAAGGGGAAAACCCAAGGGAAAGAAGGTCAAAACCAGGAGTCCTCCAAAGACCCACAAAAACCTGCACAAGGAGGGGGGCCCCGAGCCAACCCAAATCCAAAGGGAGGTGGAATCGGAAAGAATGGTAGGTTCTTTGATCCCTCAAAAGTGGGTAAGTGCTTTGACTGTAACCAGCCAGGGCACAAACAGGGAGATGGTGTCTGCGCCAAGTAGCTCCCCCCTAAGGGGCCATCCACAGGGATTGCCAGTGTCAGTGTAGGGGTCGAGAGTGGTGCCCCAGTGAGGAGTAGTCAGGTGGTGGAAGCAACCTTAGTGTCCCTGGGTGGAGTGAATATTGCAACCCTTGCTGCCTTACCTCCAAGCATGGACAAGTACAGGCAGAGGCCTAAAGTGAATGGGACTGAGGTTGAGGCTATCAGAGCCACTGGGGCTAGTGTAACTATGGTCCTGGATGAGCTGGTGCCTCCAGAAAGGTTGTTACCTGGTGAGTCTCACCAGGTGACTTATGCAGACAGCACTACCAAACTCCATCCTATGGCTGTGGTGGATTTGGAATGGGGAGGTGTGACAGGCCCTATGAAGGTAGCTGTGTCAAAGGTGCTCCCAGTCCAGTGTTTACTGGGCAATGATCTTGAAGCCTCTGTGTGGTCAGAGGTGGAAAGAGGACTCCATATGAAAATATTGGAGCTCCCTGAGTGGGTATGTGCTGTGACTAGGTCACAGACTAGCCAGAAGGGGGGGGGCTGGACACTTGGACCCTGGAACAAAGGGCCAAGCATCCAAGGACAAGGGTACTGGGCCTGGTGAGCCAGCCCAGGGAACTCCAGAGGTGCAGGCAGAATCTAACCCTGATGGGGAGGATCTGGCCTCTGAGGGAGGGACTCCATCCCTGCCAGAGCTGTCAGATTTGGCAGAACTGACAGGAGCAGGTGGACCCTCCAGAGAGGAGTTCAGTAAGGGACAGAGAGACTGTCCCACCCTTGAGAGCTTGAGGCGGATTGCTTCTAAGCAAGAGGAAGGGGATGACAGTGGGTTTCACAAACTCTACTGGGAAGATGGACTGCTTTATACTGAGGCCAGAAACCTCAAGGAGGGGGCCACCAGGAGGTTGGTGGTGCCCCAGAGGTACAGAGAGTTCATCCTGACTTTGGGTCATGATATCCCCTTGGCAGGACATTTGGGACAGACAAAGACATGGAACCGGTTGGTGAACCATTTCTACTGGCCCCATATGTCTGAAAAGGTAAAGGAGTTTTGCAGCTCCTGTGTCACCTGTCAGGCCAGTGGCAAGGCAGGGGGCAAGACAAAGGCTCCCTTAATACCACTGCCAGAGGTTGGGGTTCCTTTTGAAAGGGTGGGGATGGACATTGTTGGTCCCCTGGACACACCTACGGCATCAGGGAATAGGTATATCTTAGTGGTAGTGGACCATGCCACTAGGTACCCTGAAGCAATCCCTCTTAGAACCATTGATGCTCCTGCCGTGGCTAGAGCACTGCTTGGTGTGTTCACCAGAGTCGGTTTTCCAAAGAGGTGGTGTCAGATAGGGGCACGACTTTCCTGTCCAGCTATCTGACTGCTATGTGGGATGAGTGTGGTGTCAACTACAAGTTCACCACCCCCTATCACCCACAAGCAAATGGTCTTGTTGAGAGATTCAACAAAACCCTGAAGGGCATGATAAATGGGTTGTCAGAGAAACTCAGGAGGAGATGGGATGTTCTCCTCCCTTGCTTACTGTTTGCCTACAGGGAGGTGCCACAGAAAGGTGTTGGTTTCAGTCCCTTTGAGTTGTTGTTTGGACAACCTGTGAGGGGGCCATTGAGCCTGCTGAGAGAGTCTTTAGAGAAGCCGCTTAAAGAAGCAAAGGACAATGTGCTTGACTATGTGCTAGGCCTGCGATCTAGAATGGCAGAGTACATGTACAAGGCAAACAGGAAACTGGAGGCCAGCCAGGAGCTCATGAAGCACTGGTATGATCAAAAGGCTACTATGGCTGAGTATACTCCAGGACAATTGGTGAGGGTGTTGGAGCCTGTGGCTCCCAGGGCCCTCCATGACAAGTGGAGTGGGCCCTATCCAATCTTAGAAAAGAAGGGTGAGGTTACCTATTTGGTTGACCTTGGCACCCCCAGGAACCCTCATAGGGTCCTGCATGTGAATAGATTGAAACCCCACCATGACAGGGCAGACATGACCATGTTACTGGTCACTGATGAGGGTGTGGAGGAGGAAACTGAGCCTGTGCCCGACCTCCTCTCCACTAATGTGCAAGATGGGTCAGTGGAGGGGGTGATACTCTCTCCCAAGTTGACAGACCAGCAGCACAGAGACTGTAAGCAAGTGCTGGAGCAGTTTGCTGGCCTGTTCTCTTTGACTCCAGGCATCACTGAGTGGTGCGTGCACCACATTGACACTGTTGACAGCCTACCTGTCAAAAATAAACTGTACAGGTTGTCTGACCATGTCAGAGCCAGCATTAAAGCTGAGGTTACTAAGATGCTGGAATTGGGGGTAATTGAACAGTCTGAGAGTTCATGGGCCAGTCCAGTGGTACTGGTGCCTAAACCTAATCCTCAGGGGGGACCCAAGGAGTTAAGGTTCTGTGTGGACTACAGAGGATTGAATGCAGTCACAAAGACTGATGCTCACCCTATACCTAGAGCTGATGAGCTCATTGATAGGTTAGGGGCTGCTAAGTACCTGAGTACTTTTGATTTGACTTCAGGTTACTGGCAGATTGCCCTCACTAATGGAGCAAAGGAGAGGTCAGCATTCTCCACACCAGAGGGACATTATCAGTTCAAGGTAATGCCCTTTGGCTTAAAGAATGCACCTGCCACCTTCCAAAGGTTGGTGAACAGGGTCTTGTCTGGGTTGGAACAGTTCAGTGCAGCTTACCTGGATGATATAGCTGTACACAGTTCTACCTGGGGGGATCACTTAAGCCACCTAAGGGAAGTGCTTTAGGCCATGCAGCAGGCAGGCCTGACTATTAAGGCAAGCAAGTGCCAAATAGGGCAGAGTTCTGTGGTGTACCTGGGCCACCTGGTAGGTGGGGGCCATGTACAGCCTCTCCAAGCTAAAATCCAAACTATTTTGGATTGGACAGCTCCTGTTACCCAGACTCAGGTCAGGGCATTTCTTGGACTGACAGGGTACTATAGAAGGTTTGTTCAAAATTATGGGACCATTGTGAGGCCCCTAACAGAACTCACTTCTAAAAAGAGGCCCAAGAAGGTGGATTGGACCCCAGAGCGTCGGAAGGCTTTTGACACTCTGAAAGCTGCTATGTGTTCAGCACCAGTGCTACTGGCCCCTGACTACACAAAAGAATTTGTGGTTCAGACAGATGCTTCAGAGCAAGGGATTGGGGCAGTGTTGTCGCAGCTAAATGAAGAGGGCCTTGATCAGCCAGTTGCCTTTATTAGCAGGAGGCTTCTTCCCAGAGAGCAGAGGTGGAGTGCCATTGAGAGAGAGGCTTTTGCTGTGGTTTGGTCCCTGAAAAAGTTGAGACCATATTTGTTTGGGACTCACTTTCGTTTTCAAACTGACCACAGGCCTCTCAGATGGCTCATCCAGATGAGAGGGGAGAATCCCAAGCTGTTAAGGTGGTCCATTTCCCTACAGGGAATGGACTTTACAGTGGAACATAGACTCTGCGGTTGCCCATGCAAATGCAGATGGACTTTCCAGGTTTTTCCACTTAGCTGATGAGGACTACCAGGGTGTAGGTTAGTAACCCATCACCTTTCGTTTGGGGGGGCTATGTTGCAAAGTCATCCTGTGCCCTGGGCACCCCCCAACTTTTTGCTGACTGGTACTGGTGGTAACTGACTCTGACTGACCCTGGGATTTAACTAACCAGGCCCAGGGCCAGGGCCAGTGCTATGCTGAAAACACTTAGAATACAGTGAAAATACCTACACACACTAGGGTACACTATGGGTTGGGGTACCCCTGTGATTGGCATGACCTACCCTATAAGCCCCTAGTATATAATAGGGCAGGGGAATTGAAACTACCTATCAGTCCCTAGTATATAGCAGGGCATGGCAGTTTTGAGGCCAGCAGCTTTCTGCACTTGCATGTGTGCACTGCTGAGGCCTGAGGTCAGTTTTAAAAGCAGCCCTCGGTGCCAGGACTGCTTTTAAAAAGTAAATTGTGCCCAAACTCGACTTTGGTGTTTGGGGCACTTAAAAATGGATAACCTACAATGTTATGGCATATTAGGGACCCCCAGGGTCTCCCCTAGGTGTCCCAGGGGTGGGGGGTCAGGTATCTATAAGGTAGACCCTTATAAAATGAGGGGTATATTCACAAGAACGTGTGATAACTATCGCAAGAGTAGCGTAACGCAACTTTCAATATCGCAGCCTATCGCGGGAAAATAACCCCGTGACAACGTGGAATTCACAACACGGCGGTAGCATGCGATAGTTGGCCGACACCGCGGCCAATGCTCGCGATACAACCACCTCGAAGGAGATAAAAACACAATCCACAACGCGAAAAAAGCTGCGGTGGGCCAAAGCGCGATAAGAAAACAGTGACAACCAGCGCGAGGGCAGCAATACTCACGCGCAATGCGGGAAAAAGCAGAAGAACAGCATACGGAAAGTGCCACAGAACAAAATACATCAACAGCGGAGTACCACAGATGCACCCTGGCCAACTGCAGAGGACAACATGCACACCACAACATCCACGCACCGTGGAAGAACAGAACCTACAGGCACACCACATTAAAGAGACCAGTGGCAGACAAACCAGAGCCGCAGGAGCGACACACCCACCGTGCAGCATACGCACATAAGCAGAAGTGCAACCCGACAGTGACAACATCCCGGTACAAACAGCAACACCTCCACAACTGAACACAGGACAGAACTGGTTCGGAAAATGTGCACAACATGGCAAATCACTTCTGAAACCCCAGGGACATGTAACATGACAATGTACAATTCCAACCTGTGACCTGCAAATATGTTTTATTCACACATGCAGTGCAATTGGACATCTACTACTGTCCCTTGAATGCCACGGACGGTAACAATGTGACGTGCTCATGAGAAGTAAGTGTCAATGATGGAGTCCCTACGGGCCATTCCTGCCGCAGCTGCAGTGGGATGTCGGCCACCTGCCCCATCACCACCATCATCGTCCGGTACCTCTGGAACTGGGATCAATGGGGCCCTTGTGCGAACACAGATGTTGTGCAACACACAACATGCAACAATCATCTTGCACACGACGTCCGGGCTGTACAGGAGCTTCCCACCAGTGCCGTCCAGGCACCTGAAACGTGACTTCAACACGCCAAATGTGCGTTCAACGATGCCCCTGGTGCGTATGTGGGCTGCATTGTACTGTCTCTGGGCGGGTGTGTTCGGGTCTCGGAGGGGTGTCATCATCCAAGGGCAGAGTGCATATCCTTGATCACCTGTGACAGTGCAGGGAGAAAAGAGTCAATACTTGGTTCGGCAGGATGTGATGGCAGGCCCACCAATTCAGTGATGCCTGGGCTGGCTGTGTGTGGGGTGAGTGTATGCCAGCCCTCAGGGAGTAGCATGTGCTGGCAACTACACCAACAGTCATCAGGCACACAGACATGCAATGTCAGAACTACAAGGGGGGATGACTCGAGTCGCACAGGGCTAGTCGCCCCGGATGCACAGCGGCCGACACGGGCCAACCACCACGGGACGCTGACCTGCGGGAGACTGGGGTAGGGTCATGAGGGCAGAGCAGTGCCTCACATGTGTCATGGCTGCATTCCGCATCTCCACACGTTCAGCTGTTGTGTGGCTGCGGTGCCATGTGAAGTCTGTATTGGGTGCAGGGGTAGCCCAGGATGACCATGGAGTGGTGTAGACGTGTCTGGTAGGTGGTCGTGTAGTTTGACATGTCGGATGTGGTTAGGTCACGTGTGCATCCCCACAGTTGTGCTTTGTGCGTTGGTGGCTGTGGGATGTGTGGTGTGTTGATTTGGTACTTACCAACGAGCAGTCCCGTTCCATATGTGCCATCCTGGAAGCGCTGGTTGATGATGGACTGTCGGAAGATGAAGGAATCATGCACACTGCCTGGGTAGTTGGCGACGACATTGGTGAACATTCCCCGGTGGTCCACTATTGCCTGCACATTGATGGAATGCGTGTGCTTCCTGTTGCGGTAGTGGTGTGCAGTATCCGCAGGGGGCACAAGTGGGACATGTGTGCAGTCGATTGCCCCCAACACGGCCGGGAATCCGGATATGGCGTAGAAGCCTTGCTTAGTCTCCAGCTGTTCCTGCGCAGTGTTGGGGAAGTGAAGGTACTGGGGTATGAAGCTGATGATGGCATCCAGGACGGGTGTGATGAACTTTGATAGGGCTGGCTGTGAGACCCCTCCGACTCTGGCAGTTGTTGGTTGGAAGGTCCCAGAGGCCAACAGGTGCAGCACTGCCAGCAGCTTTGTCTGCGGAGGGATGTTTGTTCTCCGCTGTGTTGGGACCGTCAGCCTGTGGGCGATGTGGGTCAGGATGCGGAGTATGGTTGTCCTTTTGAGCCTGTAGTGGGCAATGACTTCCGCGGGCGTTAGGTCTGTGAGAGTGGTGCGTTTTGGTAGGTCCGCTGTCTTACTCTATGCTGCCTCTGTGGTGGTCCGGGGGGTGGGTCCGGGTCCTGGGGGTGGTGGCGGTCCAGGGGTGGTGGCGGTGGGTGTTGTGGCCCTGTTGGGGCTCCGAGCTGCATGTAGAGTAGCTCCATGGCGTCGTTTGTTCTTCGGGTATGGCTGTGTGCGGGACTCCGTTGCCTACTGCAGGTAGACGTCCGTCTTTACACCTGCTTCAGGCAGGTGTTAAATACCTGCGGCTACCGCACCTTATCGCCTGTTTTGTGTTCTTATCGCCGATGTGGCTGGTCGTTGTGAATGTTGAGGTGTGATATTGTCTCGACTTTTGGCACGGGAACGCCCACTCTGCATCTCATTAGCGATATTTGCCGGGGTCCTCTGTGGCGATGTTTTTTGCGGCTGATATCGCGGGTAAACTGGTGCTGTGGGCTGTTAACACCGGTTTGTGAATGGGGAGGTAAATTTATCACGACTTTGGCTGCGATGAAGTGCCGTTAATTCGGCAATGGCTCCTTGTGAATATGCCCCTGAGTTTTATATGCCCTGGGTTAAGTGAAATTTCACATTTGACTCCCCACATTGTGATAAAGTGCTGCCCAAATTCGACTTTGATGCTAGGAGCACTGTGAAGTGAGGATCTGCAATATTTTTACAGATTCAGAACCCCTAAAGTCTCCCCTAGTTGTCCCATGGGGTGGGGGTCCTGTAGATATAAGCAAAGTACTTATAAAATATGTTTTTGTAAGTCCTGGTGCTGGAAAAATGGCCCAAGTCATTTTTCCCATTGCAAATCCCCTGTTACATAGATTAACATGGTAGGAAGTTATTATCTAATAACTCTTGATAGGAGAGGGCTAGAAGTGCCATTCAAAGACTTCCCCGAATGGTATTAATAAATTCAACAATATGATATTGTTGAATTTCTTCTAAAGTGTACACACAAGAAGTTATAAGACTTTCTTGTTTGTAAGGCCAGATTGAGCCTTCCAGTGGTCTGCCCTGATTGGTCAGAGTTAAGTGGATTAGCAAGGCTGCCTTGAAGATCTGATAAAGAGCCCCTGGGGTCAACCAGCTCTGCTGGCAGGGCAGTGTGCTGTTCCATAGGAATGCCAGGCCAGGGGGAGGAGTCGTAAACTATGTTCTTCAAAGAGGAGAGCAGAGAACAGTGTCATTTACAACTCTGAACTTTCCACCTTAGGCAGATGGTAGGATTAAGGAAGGTATGAACAGATGCAGGGGGGAGAGTCTAAGTAAATTAGCCATCCTAGGGGTGTGTTTAGCCAGCTCTTACCTCCTTGCTGGAAAATCAGCCATTATGGATTTGGAACATTTGATGCACTCTGGGACAAAATAATACCACACTCTACAGGATGTGGTCATATCTTTGAGGAGTTACCCTGCTCCCATTGGTCAGGAGTGACCTCCTGCATGACCCAGAGAACTTGGAATAAGTATCCGAGAGGGGCAGAGCCCTCCAGATCTGCTGCTTGAAACTGAAGAAAGCAAGACATTGTGCCAAGCTGAGAAGTTTTGCTGTGAAAATTCTAAGGCCTGACCTCAGAAGCCTGCACCATCAGAAACTACAGCCCTGAGGACTACCTTGCTGAAAAAGAAGTAAAGAGTGGACTCCCTGCAAGCTACAGGTTAACAGAGCTCACCTGGACCCTCACCACCAAGGATCATCAACCTGGGAAACTACCAGTGGATTTGTAAGGGTGACGTCCAAGTGGATTGTGGGAACTGAAGTCCTCAACTTTCAAGGACCATCTTGGAGCTTCCAGACCCTTGGAGTGAGTTTGAGACACTTTGGGACCCTTTGAGGAACTTCAGGAAGAAGTACAAGAAGTTTGGAGAACTTTGGAGGAACTTTGAAAAAAAGCTCCATAGAGGGACCGACTCAACCCGGTCAGCCAAGCCGCCTGCCTTCAACCGCGAGCCGGCCAAGCCATCCAGGTTCGTCCCGCTAAAAGCTCCGTCGGTCCAACTTCCAGAGTTTGACCGGGAGTAGAAGAAATCCGAGGCCGGCGAACCCTCACCGAATCCGGCCTGGTGAAGAGCATCGAGGGACCCCGCGAGAAAAAGCTCCAGAAAAGTTTCTAAGTCCGCTCGTAGAAAAGGTGACCGGGAGCAACCGCGAAAGCCAAGCCGCCTGCCTTCAACCGCGTGTTGGCCTGGATCCTGGGTTTGCCCCGCTGGAACGCTCCAGAGGTCGAATTGCAAAAGTTTCTAAGTCCGAACGTAGGAAGGTGACCGGGAGCTCATCGCAAGGCAAGCCGGCGAACCCTCACCGAATCTGGACTGGCTGAGAGCTTCGAGGGACCTCGGGAGAAAAGCTCCAGAAATGTTCTAAGTCCGAAGGTAAAAACTGTGACCGGGACCTTCCGTGTGGGGTATCCGCTCAGTGCTCCATCGCGGTCGGCCTGAAACTTTGACTTTGGATCGGTCTATCGCGAGCCTGTATCCCAATATGGTGCTATAAGTTTCTAAGTGCTATATTTTGCTAAATCTTTGAAAATTCATATCTCCGGTTCCCTATATTGGATTTTTGTCGTTTTGGTGTCATTTTAAAGATAAAAATATTTCCTATTTTTATAAATTGGTGTTGGATTTTTATTATGTGTTGTGTCTTAATTATTTACTGAATTGGTGTTTTTAAATGCTTTACATACCTGTCTTTGAAGTTAAGCCTGTCTGCTTGCAGCCACGTTACCAAGGGTTGAGCATAGGAATAATTTTCTAAGACCTATGCTGAGTCCTACCAATGGTTAGTGGCCTTATTGCCAGTGGCAGACCTACATTTGCCCCTACCAATAATCCACTTTCCAACAGTCCCTATATGCCATGGCCTCCTTACCATTGATCAAAGGCTGTTGTCTGTATTTGCCCATATTACTGGGACTGACAAATAAGGAGGCAATATCCATGCCTCCATCACAGACTAACACAGCCTGAGTTGGAATTCTGACTAGGCCAGAATCCATCTCAGATCCCAGGGTCAACCCTACTACACCCTTATTCTGAGTACCACCACTTGGAACTGAGCTAGGGGGAACAGTTGCCTTAGGGGTAGTGGTGGGTGGAGTAGATTCCTTGGCCCTTGGACAACTGGCATCTTTTGTCCAATGGGTCTTCTCTTTACAGATATGACACCAAGGTTTCTTTTGCCTTTACCCTTGTTTGATTGTGACTCCCCCCAGATGCAGGTTTTGGGGCCCTTGTGAAGACTTCTGGTCTTTACCATTCTCCCCATCCTTATCTGAGGTTTTAGAATCTTGCTTCTTAGAGTCACCACCTTGGTTCTGAGCTTTCTGCTTCACCCTGGTTCTGACCCATTTGTCTGCCTTCTTTCCCAATTCTTGGGGAGAGGTCAGATCAGAATCAACCAGGTACTGATGCAACAACTGATTTTGGCAATTATTAAGGATCTGCTCCCTCATAATTAAATTGTACAATCCTTTAAAATCACACACCTTACTGCCAAGTAACCAGCCTTCCAGAGCCTTAGTAGCACAATCTACAAAGTCAACCCAGTCCTGAGTCTGTGCTTTCTGGGTGTCTCTGAACTTAATTCTGTATTGCTCAGTGGTTAAGCCAAACCCATCAATGAGAGCACTCTTCAAGACTGTGTAATTGTCAGCATCCTCTTCTCTAACAGTGAGGAGCTTATCTCTACCTTTGTCAGCAAAGGAGAGCCACAAGATAGCTGCCTACTGCTCCTGAGGGACCCTCTGTACTTTACAGGCCCTCTCTAGTGCAGTTATCCATTTGTGGATGTCATCCCCACTCTGATAGGGAGGGACTATCTTGTTCAGGTTCCTATGATCATGAGAATACTCTCTAGTTCTAGGGACACTGTTACTGCCACCATGGGACTCTAGTCCCAATCTTCTGGTTGCTCTCTGGAGCTCTAAGGAGTCCCTGTCTATGGCCAATTGCTCTCTTTTGAGCCTGAGCTTGATTCTCTCAATCTCTAAAAATTGGCAATGTTTGTCATAAGAGGATTCCCTCTTATTAGACACAGAGATCCTTACAGAAGTACCTGAATGATTAGACTCCACAGAGGGAGTTCTGGATCTTCTAGGCAAACTCTGTACTCTTCCTGGTGGAGTAAAGAGAGGCCCACTGGGGCCTTCTCCCCCACCCGAAGGAAGAGTTGGATTTTCCAGGTTAAGATCATCTTGATCCTCCTGGCCAGGGTTTGAGTCCAGATCAAAGAAGTGTTCACTTCCTGCCCTTTCCTCATCTCCTGTCCCACCCACGCTTTCTACTTCATCAGACCCTGGGGTCTTTCTGAGGTCATCCAAGAGCAACATCTCTATTAGACGTTGGGTGCTTGCACTTCTCCCTGTCCTCAGCTTCCTAGATGTACACATATTTCTCAATTCTTGGAATGAGAGATGGTCATACCTAGTTGGCAGAGAGCCACTGGCTTCTCCTCTAGAAGACATACTAGTGTTATGTGGTGTAGGCACCTACCTAACCTAGTGGAGACTCTCTTGAGTTGGAGAAAGGGTGTGCTAGACCCTTGACTTACCCAACTCCAAGTTCAGTAGAACTTACTTTATTCTAATCTTGATGTATTATATGTACCTAATACTTTTAGTGGTTTTCAGTTAATCACTCAATGAGATTTATCTGGTAAAACAATAGCAAGCTTGAATCCCAACCGCTGCACACCAATGTGAGAAGTTGGCCTGGTATATGCTGTCCACTAATTAAAGTGGGCACCTTGCACCAGTCCAAACAACCCTTATTAATGATTAGGTCAAAGATAACCTTTATGAAAGCTATCCTAGTGGTAGCTATGGAGAGCAGCCTTCAGGCTTAATCTTGAAGGAATGTAAAGCAGCTTGTTTTACCAGAACAGAACCTCCTAAGTGACCAAATGAAAGGAGAACCACAGAAGTGTTATATAAAAAATATGTATTTATTACTAAACACTCTCTACTAATCTCTATGTGAGATTATAACATAAAGCACACAATACTTAATCAATAGAACGATAGTAAATAGCACAATACACAGCGGGCTCCAGGGAGAGACCGAACCATATACTAAGAAAGTGGTATAACAACCACGACTTCAATAGACACAGTGCCTAGAGCACGTAGAATCGCTGGGACCCCAAGGAACCACCCAAAGGAGTGACACAGGGAGCCCACGGAGGAGGGGTGCAGTGTGGGAACACAGACGCGAGCTCCGTACAACTCTATGGGAAAGTCGCGGTTGTAAAATTAGAAGTTAAGGACACTTCGGAGAGGACTTCAAGCAAACCCTTTGGAACATAGAAGGTTCTAAGGCCAGCACCCTTGTGAGTACCGAGGTACCCGTGTTACCTATCCCAGAGGAGTCAAGTGGTGTCGGAAACCCTTGTTGTTTTCAATGGCGTGATGCGAAGAAGTACTGCTGCCGGGAAGATGAAAAGGGTCCGGTGGAATCCAAGCCTGGATCCGAGGTGAGAAGAATCGGAAAGCAGAGGGGACAGAGTCTGGGTCACTTCAGGGTGACCAGGGGCTCGATAGACGAATGCCCACCGATGTTGGGTGCTTCAGGTGTGACGATAGGATGCTTGACTCTGCAGCCACGGGGACCAGGAGACGTCGATGACAACCAAAGTCCGGAGGTGAGCTGTTCCACAAAGGATGTCGAGTGCTGAGGGGTCAGTGTCTGGATTGAACACCAACAAGCCTTGGCAAAGGCAACCCACGCAGGCAAAGGAAACAAGTTACAGTGTGGACCAGCAAGGTCCAGGAGACTCTCCAAGCTATGGGGAGTCAGGGCACGTCTGGAGCAACCAGGCAAGCCCAAGGAAAATCAAAGTGACCCTCGCCACGACCCACAGGCCAATGGACCAGGGATCGCAAAGGGACCTCGAGCTGAATCACAAAACACCAGCCCACAGAGCATTCGTGGAGTGGAGGCCGGAGATCTTTGGTGGAAATCCTGCTTGGGGTTGGGACTACACTGAGTCAAAGCACAGCCTCAGGGATCGCCGAAAAGCATATGCTGCTGCAAAAGTACACGGTGCACAGGGGTTTGGGTTGCACGATCCCCACAAGGGATACTGGTCTCAGGATTGCTGAGAGAGCAGATCAACCTCAGGGATGCTCGTGAACCTACCTCCTGTGTTGCAGAAATCTTCGGAGTACTCAGGAGCTTTGGAGATGCAACATGGTCAGATGCATTTAGGTGCCTGCTGCTGCAGGGGAGTAACTCCTTTACTCCAAGGGAGATTCTTCTGTCGTCCAGCAAAGTGTAGACCGTCAAAGTACTTGGTTTCTGCTTGCAAAGTTTAGTCCAGGTAAAATCTAAAGTCCTGTAGTCAGGTTTCCTACTTTATACCCAAGGAAGGGGTTGGACTAACGCTGGGGACCCACCTAGGGGAGGGTCAGGACAGAGGGGTGGCTACACCCATGTCCTTTGTCCAGTTTCACGCCAGAGCAGGAGCAAATGGCTCCTGCAACCGGTTTGAGCTGGACTATGCACGGGGACACCAAATGTGCCCCCAGTGCAGACTTTCTGGCACTCTAAGAGTGGCGGCTTGACAGGGGGGAGGATTTCCCCTCAGTTCAGTGGACTCTAAGAGTGCACCCACCCAGCCCCAATACACTAAAGCCTGTCTGGGAGGTGGTCACACCTCCCTGTGATAGGAAACCTATTGTCAGGCCTTCCTCTGCTCGAGCATCCATTTTGTGCTGCCCAGGTCGAGAAAGCTGGTACCGGGTAGGCCGGTGACCCATAGTAGTGGTACTACAAGGGAGGAATCATACCTCCCACACCAGTTACTGGTGTGGAGGTATGATTCCAAGGTGTTTGACACCAAACACGACATGTTTCTAAGCAGCCGTTTTAAAGTTAGCATTTACCGCGAGGTTATAATGCACTTAAGTATATATGGTTGGCTGCATCACAGACAACCCCGGAGAATAGATTCCGAAGGCTGCAGAGGTGCTCTGCTCATGCAGGGGCACCCTCTCACACAAAACCCAGCACCCTGCCTTCAGGATTGATAAGGCCTGCCATAGGGGTGACTGATAGGTTTCTATGTGTAGTGATTTAGAATAGATATAGGTAACCTATATCTAAGTAAGGGGTGCATGCACCTCCTTACACAGGTTGCAGTAGAAGACCTGTGGTGTCATTTTGAATGGCCTCTCAGGGGTGGCACAATACATGCTTCAGCCACTGGGAGGCCTCTGGGTACCTATGCCCTGGGTACATGGTGTACCATATACTAGGGACTGATAAGGGTACCCGAGAATCCAATCTGGAGTGTACCTAAAGTACATGCAATCAATTTATAGGAGAAAGCAGCTAGACTGGGGTCCTGAATAGCAGGATCCCAGTCAGTCTATGTCAAAAACAGTGATACATCAGCAAAAAGTGGGGGTAACCATAAGAGGCAGATCCTACTCTCCTACAAAAAGATCCACATAGAACACATCCTTTTAGTTTTCCCATTGTGACTGGAGCGCCCCTATTAGTTATTTGAAGCATTTCCCCTAAAAATTATTTCAGCCTCCCTGATTTGCTTTAAAAAATATGATACATAAGGGGTCTATCACTGGGTAGCTTTAAAAATTTTATATAAGGGAGCTACCACGGGCAGCATTACAAATATGTTCCATAAGTGGGCGATCACTGGGCAGTTTTACAAATATGTTACATAAGGAGGCTATCACTAGGTAGCTTTTAAAATTAAGCTACTTAATTAAATTAAGCTACTTAATTAAACTACTTAAGGAGGCGACCACCGGGCAGCTTAAAAAATATGTTATAAAAGGGGGCTATCACCGGGTAGCTTTAAAAATATGTTACATAAGGGAGCTATCGCCGGGTAGCTTTAAAAATATGTTACATAAAGGGGGCTATCGCCGGGTAGCTTTAAAAATATGTTACATAAAGGGGCTATCACCGGATAGGTTTAAAAATATGTTACATACCAGAGCTTCCACAGGGTAGCTTTGAAGTATGCTACATAAGGGAGGTACCACCATGTATCTTTAAAGTATGCTACATAATGGAGCTACCATGAAGGCTTCTATCAGAGTTTACCTGCATTATGTGGCATCCTGCCCTATGCTCCTCTGTCCTTCACTGACCTCCTATCACTTCAGGTGCCCATCTTCAGCTTCTCTCATGTCTGCTTCCTAATCCTAACCCTCTCCTTCTCTTCAACTCTGCATTCACATCCTGTTGATGACATCACTATGGAACCTGGCTATTGAGTCTTCTGCAGCACTCACACCAAAGTCTTTCTTACATAACCCTGGCTTTGCAAATAATTCACTACTGCATACAAAGTTACAGAATACATAGTACCAATACACTGTGAACCAGTATTACTCTTGGTGCTGCATGGGTTACGGTTCAACCATAAAGCATACCACTGTACCTAACACTAGACCTTCTTTGGGATCGGTATATATTTTTATGTCTACTGACAGAAACAGTGCGAGGAGTTACAAACTTGGATAGTGGTGGAAGATACATGTTTTAGGGGAGGATTCTCCTGTATTGTGCCCATTGAAAGTATCTTTTGAAATTCAATTGGTGAAGCACAGGTGGCTTTGCTTTTTCCTTCACGCTTTGAAGGCCAGTGGGATGCAAGGGCTTCCTTAGAAGGGAGATGGGGGTTTTACTACTTGATCTAAGCTCGTTTTTGCTAGCCAATCCTGATTTTTATTTATTTATTAATGCAATGACTATAGCGCTTTTGTTAAAGAAATAATTACATAGAAGATATGAAGGCAGAACAAGCTGAAAAGGCTGAAAATAAGACTAAAATGTTTACTGCAGTAAAAATCTAAAGTGGTAAAAATGATGGCACCAAGTGTGCCCAACATGTGAAAACAAATGCTGTCAGCAGATGGGACGCAGCTATTGGGTACAATTATGGCACTGGTGATCATACTCAAATGCAGCAAACTCTGAGCTGACCTACTGGGGCCTCATGCAGGCAGTGGGTTACTTAAGAAAGAGGAGCAGAACAAGCCTCACACAGAAAGAGTCACACTCAGTCGGTGTCAGGATGGAGTAGTGCAGATAAAGCACACGGACATTCACACAGCATCAGCACCACTCACAAACAAGATGACAGGCTGGACTTGGCAGCATTTGGATGCTCTTGGGCTTGGCGGACTTGGGATCTCTCAGATATGCATTGATTACATTGTGGCCAATCTTGTGATCTTCTCTGCAGAGCAATTTAGTTTAGTTTAGTTTAGTTTAGCTAGCAATTCTGTTGGGAGTAGAGCGCAGCGTTCACTCCCAACGGAGTATTCACGCTAAAATACCTCCACCTGAAGTGACATCTAACCACAGGCACACTGAAAAAATCTATAAATATCTTTTAACCAACCAAATCTTAAGTTCCTTCCTAAATCTGCAATAAATTTATTTTTAAACTGCAGTGGTAAAGAATTTAATTCCCATGTACCTATCACAGAAAAAGCAGAGCCTCCTAAAGTTTGATGGCAAACTTTAGGAACTGAAAGAAGTAGCTTGTCTGTGACTTAAGGCATTGCAGCAGCTGATATAGAATAACTTGAGCATGTAAAACAGAGTTATTAGGTGAAAAGATGGATCTATGCACCAAACACAAAGACTTAAACAGCATCTGTACTTTCACTGGCAGCCAATGTAAGGAGAGCAATGCAGATGCTATGTAGTCTCTCATCCTTATTCCAAGCACAAGTCTGGCTGCAAACCTCTGAATCAGTTGCCGTGTACAGAGCAGATAATCAGAGCGCCCGAGATCAATAGAGTTACAATAATCAAGCTGTGAGGAGACAAAGGCGTTGATGATCTGAACCTTGTGAGAAAATGTGAACTAGTCTAGAATAAAAGAATACAACTCAGAGAGCAGAGTTGGAACAAACAGCATTATGCACAGTAGTTACTTGGTCCAGCTGGAACAGGGCTGAGTCAATATTTACTCGCAAAGTTCTCACTCGGGTGGACAGCACTGGTTTGGGGCCAGGAAGAGGCCAAAAAGGATGGTCCTTAAAGGGAAAAGGGCGAACGGCACACAAGATCTCACGCTTGTTTCTGTTACATTTTAAGTGATTCGTGCACACCCAGTTCTCACCCTTCAAAAGACAGTTGTGAAATAGGGTGGAGGTATCATGAACATTACCAGAGAGCTTTAGAACCAGTAATACTGAGGATGTAAAAAACCAAATCATAACCACATGATTGAATCAGTTTGGCCAATGGGATTTTGTAAATGTTGAACAATAAAGGGAACAACATTGATCCCTGGGGACACGTCAGTCCAGGGATCGGACGGTAGAGGAAAAAGAAGATAGAGGCACTTGAAACAATCGGCAAGAAGCTGCTGAACCAGGAAAGAATACATCTTCTGATTCCAATGTCTCAAAGATGCTTTAGAAGAATATCATGGTTGACCATGTCAAACGACGCCGATAAACTCAACAGAAATAGAGCAGCCAGAAGATTTTTATGAGCACAGCAGTCTAGTTCGCCAAGGGAAGTGATCCAGCGCTTACAATAAAAATATTTTCTCCTACTATGTTTTTGGGTCATCCAGGTGCAATTATTTCTCTAACACACACACTATATCCATATGACAGTGGGGCCCATAACACCGCATATACATTCACTTACTCATTTATTTCCCTGGATTTTCCTCCGACATGAAACCTAGGAGAAAAACGATTTGCTGGAAGGAGACGGGATACCTTTTTATAAAGACACAATAATTCTCATTTGCTTTTTAAGGTATTCCGCTCATTGGTCGATGGACCAACTAGTAGGAATCAGTTGATGGTGATTAAGACCAGCTCAATCACAATGAACTCTTTTACCAAAGCATTATTAATCATTATGCTAAAGAAAATCACTGAGTCATTTGTTTAAAGAATAATAAAGTTTATATAAAGTTTTGAATGCAGAAAATTCGAGATTAATTTATTATTCAGATCATTGCGTTTATCATCATTATAAGAATAATTGCAAATTGCATGTCACTTTTATTAGACCGAAAAATGAGGTTATCATACTAAAGACTCTATAGATCAACCTATCTATCTCTCGGGAAATCCTAATAATTCTAATATAAATCTTATCAAATGCTAGTTCTCCTAAAGCGGCATTTCATACTCAACTGGAAAAGGAAAATAACAGCAGCAGCATCAGCTCGTCAGCATCAGCAACCGCAAACTCTCCCATCTACAGCATCTAACTTCTTCAGCATCTCCCGCAGCATCCCGCAGCAATCTAACCCCTCCCACTAAGAGTAGGTCTTCTTATACCCTAATTCTAGCTTACAGCATAAAATGTTTCTTCTTACATGGCGCGATTCATTCTCATTGGTCCAAAACTCAGGTCCCTATACATTCTAATCAAACTTCCTGGTCTTAACTAGTTCCGTGAGGAATGTCCATGCAAGCATCGTTTCCCACAGTTCATGCACTTGCTCATCCGTTTCGATCAGTCCAAATTGTTTCTTTTTCTGCAACAATTGTATAATAATGTTCTTTCTATTGATTCAACCAGGCTTCTCACGCTTCTTGCTGATCATCTTGGCACACATCTGCTCAGAAGGGTCACAGCAGCCTTGACCATACTTTCATCCTAGCCTTTCGGCATCAGCACGTGATCATCCCTTTGCAACAGCCTCTCGCCTCTATCACATGGTCGCATCCGCTCCTGCGCACTCTAGTAACTCGCGGCCATTTTATATTGCTGCTCAGCAGGCCTAAGCGCACTATTTCTAAAGAAAACAAAATGTTATTAAAACAATGAAATATAAACCCTTTCGTTTCCCTCCCGTCTTTCTACGTACCCCAATTAGGTATTACCTAGCAGAAGCAACATATAACGCTGTCCCTTACTTACCATCGCTTTGTTTTGCAACTACACGTTTTATTCAAAGCACAAATCATGCATTTTATTATTATTTTAGTACGCAAAATATTGTTATATTAGAAACGTAAACAATTATTAGTTCATTACTTTGCACATTAAACTGCGTGTTATCCTTTTCCCAAACATACATTTGTTGGTTAATTACTTGAACGAACATGTTTATTATTATTATACGAAAATATTAGGAGGTTAAAATTTTTATATTTACCCTGCTCCATCAACTCCCCCCTTTGGTGATTTTTAACATCACCACACAAAACCAAGTTATACAATTTTCTCAGACAGCATATATCTTTTATCCATTTGCTTTTGTTAGTTTTTTTTTTATACTTCTGTATCGCTTTCAACTTGTCTCTTTGTTTTCTTGTACAGGTTCTCTTTTATTTCTTCTTACTCTATTTCACCTATTTCTCTCTCTCTCTCTTTGTTTATCATATTTTCTTTTTCTAACTTTTTCTGCTTTCTTCGTCTCTTTATACATGTTACTGCAAGCTTCAATACTAATATTATTATCATGGTTGCTATTATTATAACTTTCCCTATTATTAATCCACTCATTCTTGTTAACCAATTTGTTACAGAAGAAAACCCTTTACCAAGTTTTCCCCAAACACTTTCAACCTCCAGTGGTACTAGTTCTTTGTGCAAATTTGTAATATTTGTTATATACTTCTGTATATTTTCGCTTTTATCAGGAATGTAAGTGCAACAATGTTGGACTTTCAGCATTCCACAGACTCCGCCCTCTTTTGCCAAAAGAATGTCAAGGGCAAGACGATTTTGCATCACCATAGCTCTCATGGCAACCATCTCGGTATTTACCATTAAGAACCCTCCAGCAGTATCTGTAGATAAACGATCTACTACTGTGGATAATTTCCGAATTCTGAATGCATTCAAAGATATTCCCACTGCTGGTATCAATGCACCAAAAATATCACCTAATATTTCTGAAAAACTTTCCCTTTTTCTACGTGTAAAGGTATTTATCATTTTGTGTGTTCCTTTTTCTTTTCTATCCACATGAAAAATCTTTGGAAAGACCAGGCCTAAGTAACATGATCCATACCAATGGTCCGGCAACCTATAATAAGCCCTATTCCCACAAATGTAATAAATACCTGGAAATATTGGATCTTTTCCCCCTTTGAATCCCCATCCACCTATAATTAGGTAATTGTCATGGCAATTACTGGAACCCACAAAATAATTGTCATATCTTGTCTTATTTCTTCTAATGCACAACCTTCCCTGTTGGGGCCAATCCAGAGTCATAGCTGCATTTATCTTCTTGTCATGATGGTCTTCCTCAAACGCCCAGAGAGGTGTTTTTGTCTCTTCAATTACTTTTCTTTCAAATTTCACTCTTCTTTCCTCAACCATTTCTAGAAATACTTTTTCTTCTTTCTTTAACTCACAGGTAAGGTTGTACCTAAATATATTATCTAATGTTAAAATCTTATCTTCTAAGAAATATTCACCAAAAATATTTCCCTCTTTTATTTTATTAAGCTCGGGAACTACAGAAACCTTTGCAAAAATCCTATCTACATTAGTGTAATAATATTCTAATCTGCCTGTTTTATAAAATAAGCTTGCTAATACACTACATGTTATTCCATATGTCAAAGGGAGGTGATGATAAGTCACACCCTCTGCTACAGATGCAGGCAACTGCATACAAACATAACAATCCCTTACATCCATTGTTTCTACGTACTCATACAATAATTTAGTAAACACATTCTTTGAAAAATCTGTTATTGATTTGTCCTTATTTAATTCTGCACTACTTCTTAAAATAACTGGCTCTTGAGTGTTAGCTCCTTTTTCTTTCTCAGTGTTATTAGACTTTTCCACTACAGCTAAACTAATTGGAATAGTTATTGCTAAAACTACCCATACTGTTATTAATAATCCTGTACAAAAACAGCACATTTTGCACCATCTTTTTAAAAACTCACATTTACACTTTCTATCTCTAATATTCTCCATTTTGTACTTGTTTTCTAGAAAATTGTGTCACTACACCTCAGAAATGACTTGCTTGCCACTCTGTACTTTCAGAATGTTGTCTTTGCTTGGTTCTTTCTTCAATTCTTTTTCAGAATTCTTTCCTTGTCACATCCGGTAATTTTGTCAGTTCAGTGTTTTGTCAAATCCGGTAAACTATCTACAGAAACCACTTCAGGTTTGTTTCTTCAGGTTTGTTGCACTTCACTTTCTCCCATCAGGTTTCTTTGTTCTGGGTTCTCGTGAGATCTATTCTTCTTTGTAACTAGTCAGAGCACGATACAACCATTCAGGTGATCTGTACTTCTGATTCACTTTCTTTATTCTTTTTGTTTTCTGCAAGTGTTTACCACCTTGTTTTCCTTGCTCCTTTTGACTTGTTATTTCATTCACTTGTTCAGCACTTTTTCCATCCAATTTTACTATTCTGTATCTTAATTTTCTTACTTCGTTGGGCCAATTGTCTCCTTTTCTCGGCCTTTTTGCTTCACTCCCTTTTTCCTCTCTTTCTGTTTTCCAATTTCTTTTTCTTGTCTCTAGTTTTTCATTTCTTTCTTCTCCACTTTCTTCTGATTCTGTTTCAATCTTTTCGTTATTTCCTCTTATTTTGAAACTAATTATTTCGCTTTCAGCTACTTGTGGTTCTTTTCTTATCTTCCTTCGTTCACCTACTTCTGTCCCTCCTCGAGGTTCTTCCGGTTTTGTGTCAGTTTCTCTATCTACTTCTAAATTTCCCTGTTCTTGTGTTTGACTATCTGTCCCTACTGCTCCTCGGGGTTTTTCCGATTTTTCTAACTTTTGGTCTGAAACTCTCCCTTCTTCATCTATTAATATTATCTTCGAAGGAATTCTACCACCACTTGTACTTGGTTGTTCACTGTCACTGTTTTCTGGCTCAGTTTCTTCTCTTATGCTTTCAAAATTCCACTTTGTCTTTATAATTTCTTCTCCTTCTGACTGCTCTGTATCAGATTCTGAACTGGTATCAGATATTTCCAGATGTCGACTTACAGGTCGATCTTCAAATTCTGGAACTTCAGCTATTTCCTCTATTTCTTCTTCTTCTTCTATCGTTTCACTTGCAGTTGGGTCTCCCAGATGTCGACTTACAGGTCGATCTTCAAGTTCTGGCATCCTGTTTGTCTCCCCTCTCTCTTTCTGATGCTGAACTGTTGTCTAATATTTCCAGATGTCGACTCACAGGTCGATCTTTAGGTTCTGGAACTCTGATGGTGTGGCTGGCATGAACCCAGTGTTTCACTCCTGCACACTTAACTGCGGTGGTCGTCACTAGGCTCATTTGTCGTGGTTCGTCCCAGCAAGGAACCAAACAGTTTCTTCTCCGGTGGACTTTTATTCGAACCCAATCTCCTGGATTCAAGTCGTGAGCTGGTTTTCTTTCAAGAGTGGTCGCATCCGGTCCAACCTGATGAAACACAGAACGCACCACATCAGCCAATCCTTTGCAATAATCAAGTACTAGATCATCAGTTATAGTCAGTAGCTTGTTGACAGGTACTTGTGCTTGTCTCATTGCTCGTCCCATGATTATCTCATGTGGACTGAGTCCAGTCTTCCTTTCCGGAATACTTCTGATTGTCATCAGAACCAATGGCAAAGCATCTGGCCATTTCAGTCCTGTAGCTTGACACATTTTTCCTAACCTGTTTTTTATTGTTCCATTCACTTGCTCTACTATTCCAGAAGCCTCTGGTCTGTATGCACAATGCAGTTTCTGTTTAATACTAAGGGCTTCACAAATCAGTTTAACTAATTCGTTTTGGAAATGTGTTCCTCTATCTGTTTCAATCGTGACTGGAAAACCATACCTCGGAATGAATTCTCGCAGCAAAAGTTTTGCTACTGTGATACTGTCATTCCTTCTTGTTGGATATGCCTCCACCCAATGGGAAAACAAACAGACGATCACTAAAACATACCTCAATCTGCTGCAAGGTGGCATTTCTATGAAATCCATCTGCATTCTGGTAAAAGGACCCCCTTCTCTTCCTATTCTTCCTAGACTCACTACTGTCTTCCTTCCTGGATTTAACTGTTGACAAATAAGACATCTTTGACAAAGACTCTCAGCTATGGCTCTGAATTTTGGATTGTACCATGTTTGTCTAAAAAGTCTGATCATTGAATCTCTCCCAATATGGGCTTGCCCATGGTACATCTGTGCCATGTCAGAAATCATGCTATCAGGCATAACTGGTCTCTCATCCCTGTAAACCCATACATCAGTTTCTTCATGTTTCCTACATCCTGCTTTTAACCAAGTATCTTTTTCTTCATCTTCTGCAGCCTCTTGTAACTGCCTCACCTCATCCCATGTTTCAATTGAGTTAGTAAAAAGCAATGGACAAGAAATATGCTCTCTCTTGCGGCATTTGTTTAAAGAAACCACATTCTTTGCACAGTACTGTGCCATTTCGTCAGCATATTTGTTGCCAACAGTAATGTAGTCTTCCCCATTTTTATGTGCATTGCACTTCACTACAGCAATCTCTTTAGGCAGCTGTATCGCCTCAAGCAACTTCTTCACAAAATCTCCATTCCTTATGGGTGTCCCTGCAGACGTCAAGAAACACCTTTGTGACCAAATCTGGCCAAAGTCATGCACTACCCCAAAGCCGTACTGACTGTCAGTCATAATCGTAACCCGTACATTTCTTCCCAACTTACATGCTTGAATCAGAGCTACTAATTCTGCAACTTGGGCAGACCGTACACCTTTCAGACAAGATGCTTCCAAAACAGTTGCTACTGTGCAAACTGCATATGCTGCACTTAGAACTCCATCACTCGTTCTCAAACATAAGCCATCCACAAACAGAATATAATCTGATTCTTTCAAAGGCTCATCTCGTATATCAGCTCTTGGTTTAGTACAGTATTCGAGCACATTCAGACAATCGTGATCTACCTCATCCATTTCAATCACATTCTCTTCATCTGGCAATGATGTTGAAGGATTTACATTCATACATCTGTCAATAGTCACATTATCTGCACTCAAAATTACCTTTTCATACCTAGTCAGCCGACTATGTGTCATGTATTGTGTTTTCGTTCTTGTCAAGAGAATTTCCACAGAATGGGGAACATACACTCTCAATGGATACCCCATCACTATTCCTTCACTCTGTTCCAGACTCACACAAGTAGCAGCAACCGCTTTCAAACATCCAGGCAACGCTTTCGCTACAGCGTCTAAAACAGCTGAAAAATATGCAATTGGTCTTTTCATAGTTCCATGTCTCTGCACCAAAACTGAAAATGCACATCCATCTCTTTCACTGCAGAACAGCTCAAAATCTTTCTCATAGTCAGGCATTCCTAATGCTGGAGCTTCACACAATTTCTTTTTCAGCTCTTTGAATGCTTTCATTTCTTCATCATTCATTTCAAAAGGATCTTTAACATCCTTCTTTGTCAGTTTCTGCAATGGTTTAGCAATTAATGAAAAACCGCTTATCCATTGTCGACAATATCCAACCATTCCCAAAAACATTCTTACCTCTCTTTGTGTCATTGGAGCTCTCATTCCTTGAATCATTTTTATTCTCTCTGTCGTTACCTTTCGTACTCCTTTCTCAATTTTATGCCCTAAATACTGGACTTCTTGTTTACAAAACTGCAATTTTGAAGGGGACACTTTATGTCCTCTTTTTGCTAAATGATTCAGCAAAGCAATCGTGTCATTAACACATGCTTCCTTTGTTTTTGATGCCACCAGTAGGTCATCAATATACTGAACTATTACTGACTTCTCTGGCATTTTTAAGTCTTCCAATGATTTCTTTAGAATCTGATTAAAAATTGAGGGACTCTCTGTATACCCCTGAGGAATTCGGCACCATGCCAAAATACGCTCTCCAAACCTACACGCAAATATTGGCTGGCTATCTGGATGTAATGGAATAGAGAAAAAGGCATGACATAAATCAATCACAGTGTACCACTCTGCTTCGCGTGGAATCTGGTATAGAATCACGGCAGGGTTTGGTACTATTGGGCAACAAGGTACAACAATTTTGTTTACCTTTCTTAAATCCTGTACGATTCTATATGTTCCATTTGACTTTTTCAGTCCCATTATTGGCGAATTACATGGACTGCTCATGATTTCTTTTAGAATCCCTTGTTCAATCATTTTATTTATTACTGGCGTTATTCCTTCAATTATTTCTGGAGTCAATTTATACTGAGGCGTATTTGGGTAACTCGTTCCTTCTTTTACGGAAATTTTTACGGGATCTACTCCTCTCATTAATCCTGCATCGTCTCCTGTCAAGTCCCACACTTCTTCTTTTACTGTCCCTTTCAATTCAATTGGGATTTTCTCTGCATCAAATACAGGAAACAAATGATTTACTTCTGGTTCCAAATTTACCATTGTCATTTTGTACAGTACATCCTCATCTGGGGTTTGAAATGCAATTCCGGCTGGAGTACAATTAATTGTGCAGTTCATCTTACACAATAAATCGCGTCCTAAAAGGTTAACGGGACTACAATCACACACCACAAATCGGTGCATTTCATTAAATGGACCAATTCTCACCTTCACTAATCTAGTAAGAGGCGTTTCAATTTGCTGATTGGAAACTCCAACCACTTGTATATGTTCACCTGAGAGAGGAAGATTTGGAATTTCCACTGACCTTACAGTAGAACGGGTAGCTCCAGTGTCAACAAGGAATGTTATATTTGCACCATTCACTTCTCCATCCACAAATGGACCTGACTGGTCTACCTCTAGAGTTGCGCCAAGCACGCACTCTCCCCTCTCTTTCAGACACCGTCATGAGCTTTCATACGACTCATCCTCACTCTGTCGTAACCAATATTGTGAGATTTCAGCTGCACGTGACAACTGTTTTACCTGTTCTCCTCCGTAGAATCCTGGTTCTGCACTGTACTTCTGTTGATTAGCACTCTTGGGAAGTGGTGGTTGTGGCACCTGACCTTGTTGAGTAACTACCTCACTCTGCACCTTTGAATTTAATGTTTGATTTTCTACATTAGGTTTAGGAGGAAATTTACACTTGTTTCTCCAATGCCCTAGCTTTCCGCAATTGTGGCATGGCCACTTTTTCTTCGCCTCATCTATGCTCATTTGTCCTTTTCCTTTACCTATATTAGGTCGGGATTTAAACTGTCCTGTTTCACTGCTAGTATTATTTAATTGAGCTTCTTGCTTCTCTGCAACTTTCACCTGTGCCCACATGGCTTTTTCTTTCAATTTACGCTGTTTACTCTCAATTTCAGCACTGCAATACTTAGCATATCTCAAAACATCGTCCACTGTGCTATTCTGCCACCCTATGAAATGCTGCTTAATCCTTTCACTCATCTCTGGTGTTAATCCATACACAAACCTATATACAAAATGACTCATGTCCTTCTCACTTAACGTCTCATAACCACTATACTGTTTGAAAACCAACAACAATCTCTCATAGTACGCATGCACTGATTCTTTGCTTTCCTGTGTTGTTCTGTCTATTTTCACCCAATCTGTTTCTTTTGGTGGAATTTTATTCTTCAAAAAGGTAACTACCTGATCATATTTCCGCATCACTTCTGGACCTGGCGCTCCTGTTTTGGCATCCCTTGGATATTCCACAGTTGGCCAATCAATTGTAATCTTACATTCCGTCCATAAATCAGCAGGCACTACTATGTCAAACAATCTATCTAGATCTAGCCACAGCACTTTTGACACCTTAACAAATCTCTCCACTTGTCTGTACCATTCTACTGGTTTCTCTCTCAATTTTGGGAAGTCATTTGTAAATGACAGTATATCCTGTCTGGTCCACGGAACATGCACATAACTACCACCTGGTGTTTCTCTCATTGGGTACTCTCTGGTAACTGGTTCCTTATCTGTCATTGCAAAAGCCAAAGATGCTTTATCTGTTGTTTTCTCATTCCTCTTTGTCCATCTGTTTCTCCATCTATCCACATCACCCCACTTTCTCAATAAAACAATCAGCTCTTTTATCTGGGTCAGTCTTCCTGATGTGTTCAAATTTTCTATGTCTTTCTCACAAAAATCTACTCTGTACGGTTTCTGCAACGTCCTTACTTTCACAAATTCCACTCCTAGTTCACCTGCAATCTCTTCCAATTTGTCATGTAAATTTCTAGCTCTCCATGTAAGACTCTTACACAAAAACATAATCTCATCATCCTGATAATTCTTTAGTTTTTCCGTTCCAATTGTTCCCAAAATCAACTCTTCCATGTCTATTTTTAACCTAATTACATCTAATGGTTTTTCTTCTGGTTCTTTTGCTTTTAATGCTTTTATCCATTCATTTAATTCTTCTGGAGTCGGACCTACAGGTGTACTATTTAATTCAATCCAATCACTGGTTCTTTCTGGTGTTCCTGATGCGGACTCTGTCACCATAGGCATTCTTCTAACCTCACTCTCATTTATCGTCAAATTTGTAGGTGGACTTGGTCTACACGTACTCGCCGAATTGTGTGCACCTTCCTTATTCAGTTCCATCCCTTCTCTTTTTCTTTGCACATGTGAATTCATGGGAATCACCAAAGAATGTTCATTTATTTTCTGATTTTCAAAAATTGGCATTACTGGACCTATCGTTACTGGTACAGTTACAGCTTCCATATTCTTTGTCAATTCTCTTATTTTCTCTGTCAATTCTTTTGTCGTTTTTGCTAGTTCAGTTGCATTGTCACTTTCTGTCTCATCAATTTGTGAAATTTTAAATGTTTCTTGTGACCTATTTATTTCATTTCTTCGTTCGGGTTTTTATTCCTCTCAGTTTCCATTTGCGGTGCATTAGGTGTCACCACTACAGAAGTCTGTTGGTATGGAGGTGGATTTCTGTTTAAAATATCTTCCAGCAATTCGTCATCCATTTCACTACCACCATACATATACTTTTCTACCACTACATGTTTCTTTTTCTCAGTACACTTTCTCTTTGCTTCTTCCTCAACCGCAAAAGCTGGAAACAAACCTCCTGCCATGTTAGCGTATCTCCAACGCTTTACTCTGTCCTCATGATTTATTCCCCACAACCTTCCTGGTATAAACTCATGATTCTTCAATCCTCTGGATCTCTCTCGCTCATACATCTCATCTTCCCATTCCGCTAAAGCTTCAAACCGTGTTGGTCTAGGTCTAGGTTCCAACATCACCATCTTTTCTCTCAAGTTCCGTAATACAGCTACATTAAATGAACCATTTTCAGGAAACGCTAATGCTCCATCGTTCTTGGTGTATTTTGTCCAATTTTCTAACCAAATGCATGAATGATATCCATATTTCAGCATCATATGTGAAGCTGGTGATTTCGGCGGAGGAATAATTTGTCCCTCTCTAGTCACTACCTTTTTGTCCTTCTTTAAGAAGTTCTTAACTTTCGACATCCAAGACGTTTTCTCTTTTCCATACTCATAGTACGTCATTATTCACAACCTTTCTCTCCTACAACAATCGGCAAAAACAACTCTGTTCCCTATGCGTTTATTTCAACCAATGCTAGCGCGACTCACACCAATGCTCCAATCACAACGATTTCTTTCTACGGCGCACTGTCCAATCCCAGCGCGGCTATTGTCTACGTCACTTCTGCTCTTGACCCCTCCTTTACAAAAATTATCGGCAACTTCTTTTTTAACAATTCTTGTTAGTTACAACATTTTATCCACATTTCCATTGTCTGATTCGCTAAACCGAAAAGATAGCTTTGACCATTCACACAAGAATTCTGTATTTTCCAGTAGGCAGCGCTTACCTCTACCCTACCACAGAACTTTCAGTTATGTCGATAAAGTAGCACTTCCCTCTACCTTACCCTTCTTTCAAACAAACGATAAACCTGTTTCTCTGGGGATAAAACACATGTGGAGACTATACTGCTCCTGAGAATTAAGGCCAGAGTTTCACAAGAATACCGATCACTATTTCACTTATACACCTTTTATACGCAAAATGTCCCTAAATAACACAACCTGTGTTATTACCAAATTGAACTCAGACAGTGTAAAATTCCATGCGACTTCTCTTGCCACACGTGTTCCACTTCCTACTTCCCGGAAGCGTGAAAACTTACATATAACATAACGCGACTCAACAAAAAGTGTTAGACATAAACTTATCAATAATCTATAATCAAAAATCAATAATCACCAAACTAATCTATAGTAACCATAACTCTGCTACCAAGAAATCTGATCCAGCGCTTACAATAAAAATATTTTCTCCTACTATGTTTTTGGGTCATCCAGGTGCAATTATTTCTCTAACACACACACTATATCCATATGACGGTGGGGCCCATAACACCGCATATACATTCACTTACTCATTTATTTCCCTGGATTTTCCTCCGACATGAAACCTAGGAGAAAACGATTTGCTGGAAGGAGACGGGATACCTTTTTTATAAAGACACAATAATTCTCATTTGCTTTTTAAGGTATTCCGCTCATTGGTCGATGGACCAACTAGTAGGAATCAGTTGATGGTGATTAAGACCAGCTCAATCACAATGAACTCTTTTACCAAAGCATTATTAATCATTATGCTAAAGAAAATCACTGAGTCATTTGTTTAAAGAATAATAAAGTTTATATAAAGTTTTGAATGCAGAAAATTCGAGATTAATTTATTATTCAGATCATTGCGTTTATCATCATTATAAGAATAATTGCAAATTGCATGTCACTTTTATTAGACCGAAAAATGAGGTTATCATACTAAAGACTCTATAGATCAACCTATCTATCTCTCGGGGAAATCCTAATAATTCTAATATAAATCTTATCAAATGCTAGTTCTCCTAAAGCGGCATTTCATACTCAACTGGAAAAGGAAAATAACAGCAGCAGCATCAGCTCGTCAGCATCAGCAACCGCAAACTCTCCCATCTACAGCATCTAACTTCTTCAGCATCTCCCGCAGCATCCCGCAGCAATCTAACCCCCTCCCACTAAGAGTAGGTCTTCTTATACCCTAATTCTAGCTTACAGCATAAAATGTTTCTTCTTACATGGCGCGATTCATTCTCATTGGTCCAAAACTCAGGTCCCTATACATTCTAATCAAACTTCCTGGTCTTAACTAGTTCCGTGAGGAATGTCCATGCAAGCATCGTTTCCCACAGTTCATGCACTTGCTCATCCGTTTCGATCAGTCCAAATTGTTTCTTTTTCTGCAACAATTGTATAATAATGTTCTTTCTATTGATTCAACCAGGCTTCTCACGCTTCTTGCTGATCATCTTGGCACACATCTGCTCAGAAGGGTCACAGCAGCCTTGACCATACTTTCATCCTAGCCTTTCGGCATCAGCACGTGATCATCCCTTTGCAACAGCCTCTCGCCTCTATCACATGGTCGCATCCGCTCCTGCGCACTCTAGTAACTCGCGGCCATTTTATATTGCTGCTCAGCAGGCCTAAGCGCACTATTTCTAAAGAAAACAAAATGTTATTAAAACAATGAAATATAAACCCTTTCGTTTCCCTCCCGTCTTTCTACGTACCCCAATTAGATATTACCTAGCAGAAGCAACATATAACGCTGTCCCTTACTTACCATAGCTTTGTTTTGCAACTACACGTTTTATTCAAAGCACAAATCATGCATTTTATTATTATTTTAGTACGCAAAATATTATGTTATGTTAGAAACGTAAACAATTATTAGTTCATTACTTTGCACATTAAACTGCGTGTTATCCTTTTCCCAAACATACATTTGTTGGTTAATTACTTGAACGAACATGTTTATTATTATTATACGAAAATATTAGGAGGTTAAAATTTTTATATTTACCCTGCTCCATCAGAAGAAACAACAACCTATTCATACTAAATGTAAGGCGAAACCCGAGCTGTGCAGAGTGTTGCACAGTGTTGATGGTTATGAGTTCTTGGAACTGAAGAGAAACAGCGCACTGAAGCAATTGGTAAAAAATAGCACTTGGGAAATGTGAAGATAATTCTCTAAAGAGTCCGGATCTAATGATAATTGTTTTGACAATAGAGGTAACTAAAGGAAGCTTATAAAGCCTGGGAACAGTTCCTGATGCCGAAATGGCATTGATGATAGCCAGGGGACAGGAGTGCTCCCGAAGCAGCAACTCCTTGAGCATTTTAGGAAGAGGCAGATCAAGGGGGAGCCTGAGGGCTTCCTCTTTAAAAGCCAAGAGACAGAGCAGCCTGTATCAAGGTGGGTTCAATCCATTGACATATTATCAAGAGGAGGCGTGAAGCGAGGCTCCTCAATAGGCAGGAGTTGAGGCAGAGGGTCTTGAAGGCATGGATAGCAGCCCGTAGTTTGGTTGACGAAAAAATCAGCGAACGCATTACACATAGCTGCAAAGTTTCCCAGGTATATGCAGAGTGTGCTGCTTTAGTCCAGGATTTTAATTTTAATTCTGGTATTTTTAGTCCTGTTTTATAATGGACTAAACAAGAGTACAAGTCCCAGAATTCAAAGAAAAAACCTGGACTGGAGCACCGCATCACACATGGACCTGGGAATCTTGGCAGGACTGACCGCACCTATCTTCAGGATTTGTTTCTCTGTCCCTGTATTGGGTTTGCTAAGCTTGTCAATCACAGAAGAAAAATCTTGAGCCATGGAGGGAGCATGAACATTTTTCAAAGAATAATAACTTCTCTAAATGGCCACTTTATAAGTGTGGTAAATTTTAGAGCATATTTTCTTAATGCTGATGAGTAATTGATCCTCCTGCATCCACTAGCTGAGGGAAGGGCCTGTTTAATGGCAGCTGGTTCAGTGATGAACCTCTGCTGCGTAAGTTGATTACGCCTTCTTAAGAGCATTTTTGTCCAAAGCGCAGTGTATTACTGAACACGTGGCTCAGGTCAGCTGTGATTCTGCACCCATAGAGTTACACCCTCAGGTGGGTGCATGTATACGACTTTCTGCAATTCACAAACCCTTTCACAGTACACTTAGTTGCAGGTTTCTATGTGCTTTTCAGGAAAGTCTTTCGTAATTTCCAGTTGTGCTTTGGAATGTCTGCTGCAGTAATTTACCAGGTGCACAATTACACCTGGGGACATATTTACAAGAAAATGGTGTAATGCAGCACACATAGAAAAAGCAAAAACAAGAAGAAATACAAGTATTACTCCTCTTTGCACCATTATAATGCCTGCTATTGCGTGGCATTCGTTTTTGGCGCTGCCTCAGATTTACAGATCCTTGTAAATCTGGAGCAGAGTCAAAAAGCAATGAGTGTTGCAGTGGAACGCCCACAGCAACACCCATTGCATGCGAGAAACTGTACCATATTTACAAAGCAACGTTAAGCCACAAAAAGTGGCTTACGCCGCTTTGTAAATATGGTGCAGGGCATTGCGCCACCAGAACGTTGGTAAAAGTGACATTCCGGTGGCGCAATCCCCTTGTAAATATGTCCATATATTTCTTTCTTTGTGAGAAACCCACTCACCTGACCGTCCACCAATTTTGGGGATTTACTTCTGCCACTGCAAGGGGGAATCCCTACCGATTTCCTTGGTGGGAAATGATTGTAAATTAGTTTGAGGGTACCAACAATTTACAGGAACCGCGCCTTGTAGTGCACAGTTTCCACCTCTTGGAGGATTTACACACATGGAAACTGTCAGTGTATCCAATCAAACAATTCGATTCTGTTCCACTATAAAGAGGTAATTGCTTGAGTCAATTTTGCCTCCCTGTGGAGTATGTATTAAGTCCAGGCTGTAGAAGCAGGGAATTGTCAACGTTTTGACCCAAAAAATAAAGGAGAAGGTCAGTTAGGACCTTAAGCATCAGGACGGGGTGAACAAAGAAAAGAGAGCAACCTGGAGTCATACAAACTCCAGTATGGAGACTGATGAATGGATCCTAACGAAGGTAGAGCGACTCATCGGAAAACCTCTCCGATCACTTACATTTTGAGTCTCCAGTGTGCGGAAAGACGGCCTTAAGCACATAAATCTTGGTCCGCACAGACAACCAGAACTACTCTATTTAGTTGAAGGTGGGAGAACCCCTCATGAATGAATCAACTGATTGGCTCTCTCATGCTACAAAGTATCAAAGGCTCCCTCTTGGCACAATGATATATGCCAACTTGTTAGCACTTCCATAAAGCGGGGCTTCATATCCTTGGCGTACTCCTGTGTTTGCAGGGATGCTTGCCACGTCACGCAGCCATGTGGCAGGAAGAACCCAGAGGGGCAGATTTACAAGAAACTGACGCATCTGTATAGATGCGTCAGTTTCCCTGCGCCTGCGTGAAAAACCCTTGCGCCACCATAGATGCGCCGTATTTACAATACAGCGCACTATGGCGCAAGGGTTGACCGATGCGTCAGAAATTCTGACGCATCTGTTGGCGGAAAAGTCACGCATTGCTGGAGTCGTGTCGCAAGCACGACGCAACTCCAGCAATGCATTTTGCGGCCTATTCCCAATACACTGCGTCACTCCTTACGCCTGCTCCAAGCAGGTGTAAGGTTTTGACGCAGTGGCGTCCTAAAAGTCACGCAGTGAAATCTTGTAGATTTCACTGCGTCACTTTTACAAGGCTTTCCTGCGTGGGAACGCCTACCCTCCATACATTATACCTGACGCAGGTATAATGTCACGCAGGGCTTTACAACGTAACGCATCTCCATAGATGCGTCACGTTGTAAATTAGCCGCATTTTTTTTGCCGCCATTGCGTCACAAAAGTGACGCAACGGCAGCGTAAAAGTGACGCAAGGGGCTTGTAAATCTGCCCCAGAGTGTGTCTCTAACACTATTCCTGCCAAAATTGTGTATAAAGTCGTTTACTTTGGAGTATGTGCATGTCTCTAAATGGCTAAGTCTAATGACCGTCAAACTAAAAATATGTCGATAGGGCTTCTTCCATCCTTTATTAACGTAGACCTTAGGCACATGATTTTAAAAAGCCTGACTTGCTCAGACCATTACTTTAAGACAGTTTCACACAGTAACAATTTTGAATAAACTCTTTCACCAGTCAGAGCCATATGTTTTTTAGAAAAGGATAGATTGAGTTTACTCTGAGAATAGAAAGGGCAGTTAATTAAGAAAGCTAGACTTAGCACCTTTTGTGGCTCAGATTTGAGTCTGAGGGTTGACTGTGAATTTGGGGGGTGTGGTGCCACTCCACAGTTCTCTCGGGGTAACAAGGAAACCCGCGGAGGCGGAAAACTACCCTCTACTGTGCCACTTGCTTCGAGCCGCATTTCACTTCTCATACATCAGAGAGTGGAAATCTAGATTCGTTTTTTAGTGCTCTGGTGTCAGAGCCTTCAATAAGAGTGATTATTATTATTTTATTCAAGTTCAATTAATTAAATTCATTACATATATGGACCATTGCGTAAAATAAAAAATGAAATTATTTTTAAACAAAAGGACTGATCAATTGATTCCGCTGGTGTTGAATCTTGGTTAAAATGCTAGTGGTTTGAAATTATAATGAGCTTTAAAACACAATGGGGCAGATTTACGTTGAACTAACGCAGCGGGGTACAGCAAGTCATTTTGCTGCGCCGCGCTGCGTTAGTTTTGAAGCACAGGGATGCGACATATTTACAAGAATATGTCGCATCCTTGTGCTTCCCCCTGCGCTGGCGCAGAAACTGCAGCCATGCGCCGGCGCAGGCACCCTTGCACCATGGTGCAAGGATGCCTGCGTCGTGGGGAGATTGTTTTTGTGCAGGAAGGGGAACCTTCCTGCACAAAAACAATCACTACAACCATTTTCCTCTTTCAATGCGTGCTGCAGAATGCAGCACGCATTGAAAGAGGAAAAAACGAGGAGAAATGAAAACATTTCTCCTCGGTGCGCCTCGCTACGCCACCTCTAGGGTGGCGAAGCTTTCAGACGCATCTCCAGAGTTACGATTTCTCGTAATTCTGGAGATGTGTCTTGTTCCATGAGTGTTGCGTGGGAACACCCACAGCAACACCCATGGAACGCCCCTTCACCGCAAAGTGCTGCGTGTGAAGGGGCCGTATTTACAAGGAGAGGAAAAGTCATGCAGGGTGGCTTTTCCTCTCCTTGTAAATATGGAGCAGCCTCTGCGCCACCAGTACGTCAGGAAAAGTGACGTACTGGTGGCACAGGGGGCTCGTAAATCTGCCCCAATGTTCGGAACATTTTAGGAATTAAAATTTAAAGTGCTGGGGGGCAGATTTACAAGCCCCCTGCGCCACCAGTACGTCACTTTTTGTGACGTACTGGAGGTGCATTTCACTTCTCCATATTTACAAGGAAAGGAAAAGCCACCCTGCGTGAGTTTTCCTCTCCTTGTAAATATGGCCCCTTCACACGCAGCACTTTGCGTGGAAGGGGCGTTCCATGGGTGTTGCTGTGGGTGTTCCCACGCAACACCCATGGAACGACACACATTTCCAGATTTACGAGGAATCGTAAATCTGGAAATGCGTGTCAATGCTACGCCTCCCCAGGGGAGGCGTAGCGAGGCACAACGAGGAGAAATGTTTTCATTTCTCCTCGTTTTTTCCTCTTTCAAAGCGTGCTGCATTCTACAGCACGCATTAAAAGAGGAAAATGCCTGTAGTGATTGTTTTTGTGCAGGAAGGTGCCCCTTCCTGCACAAAAATAATCTCCCCATGACGCAGGCATCCTTGCACCATGGTACAAGGGTGCCTCCGCTGGCGCATGGCTGCAGTTTGTGCGCCAGCGCAGGGGAGAGCACAGGAATGCGACATATTATTGTAAATATGTCGCATTCCTGTGCTTCGGAAGTGCCGCAGCGTGGCGCAGCCAAAGGGCTTGCGTTGCCGCGCTGCGGCACTTCCTTGTATATCTGCCCCAACAACGTGCCTAAAGCGAAACTCCTGGAACCTCCTGCTGTTTCAGCCTCTGCTGCAGGCGGCCTCTGACACCACTTTCAAACCTTTTTTTTTTTAATTATCGATGTCTCAGGTTGCTGTGGTGGTGGGGAAAGAGGTGCACTCTGTCCACTGCGGGCTTCTTTGTACTACTTCTTCATGTGCAAAAGCTGCACACCACACGTCTCCAGGGTGTTGTGAGAGCAGAGTGTCTGTCGCTTGCTTGTTAGGTCTCCTCCTGTCTGGGGTCCGCACGCAACCTTCGGATCAGCGTGGGATTGTTGGGTTTTGGCTAGTGCAGGATCCCTACTCTCAAGTTCAAATGTTCCCTTGGATGAGTGATGGTTCCGGGTCCGTGACCATTTAGTGCTCTTTGCTTAACCCATAAGCTTGGTGCAGGTGGAGACAGTTCCTATGGCCTGTTTGCGGGATGCGAGGCCTGTGCAGTGTGGACGTTCGTAGAAGCTGCTTCAGTGAGTAAGTTTTGAATAATGCTGGTAAATTTCCATAGTCTGGCCAGGGTCTGGGGGGTGTTTTCACTGAAGCACAGGTCGGATGCCTCTCTGCAGCACTTGATACCTTTCAGTCAGAATAGGGGAAGTAGCAGGCGTTGTCGTTCCTTGGACAATTTGGGGCAGCAGCACAGTAGGTGAAGCCAAGATTCTTTGCGATAATTACATAGCCTGCAGGGGATTGCTTCTTCTTGATTGACCCAAGTGGGCTTGAAGTCGGCGATGGGCAGGGCGATTAGCCTCATATAGAGGATTTTCTTGCGGGCCTGGGTAGAGAGTGAAAGTTGAAAGTATGTCTCTGCTTTCCCTGAGCTATATGATTTGTCCAGTACCTCTGTCAATGGATTTTGCCAAAGACTCCCCATGTCTTGTTCAAAGGAGGTTAGAAGCGTTTGTTTGTTCGCAGCTTTTTTCCATCCTGATAGTGGGGTGTCTTGCATGTGCAGGCTTTCAGGCCTGATTTTCAGGGTGCTTATTGCCATTGCCGGCTGTAGTTGCCACGAGGATCCTATTTTTTCAAAAATTGCCCTTAGGTGGTGCTTGAGAAAGGACTCGGGGGTGGCAGGACCCTAAGGTAGTACTTTAATAGGTCCCCCTGTCCTGCGAAGTCTGGCCTCCCATGGCCCAGTTCTAGCCACAATCTGGATCTTCTGGCTGCTGGGGAGCGAGTAGAGTGGTCTTGTAGGCATTGATCCGGGAGTTTGTTAAAAAGTTGTTAAGGGCTCCAGGGAAGGCCATATGGCCATAATTAAGGCCTGGGATCGGTTTTGCTCTTAGTACTGTCAGCATGGACTCTGCTGTAGGGCTGTGTAGATGGATAACTGTTGTGCCCCTGTTTTTAAGATGCCTTCGGTGGACTGCTGAATTGGCCCTTTCTGAAAGCCACACGCGAAGGTAGCAGTATGTTGGGGCTGTTGTTATTTGAAGATTCCCTAGTTTTTTATGAGGGTATTTGCTGAATACTAAGATTTTGGTTTTATTCTGATTCACTGGCAGATTCTTTGCTTGAAGGTAGCGGTGGAGTGCGTTGAGGGCCCTCTCTAAGCCTACCCTGGTGTGGTCCATTATCGCAGCGTAATCCGCATACTGCAAGATTGAGATATGTAGTCTGCCCAGCCTTGGCGTCACTAGACTGGCTCCTTCCAGAGCTGCTCCCATATCTGTGGTATAGAGATTGAAAAGGAGGGGGGCAGTACGCAGCCCCGTTTGAGGCCATTGTGGGTGGGCACTCTTGCTTAAGAGTGTTTTGCAGTGCAAAATTTGTAAAAGAATGAGTGCCGCTGCCCTAAGCTCTGTTCAGAAGCCCATGGCTGGTGCTATTAAGCATCAGCACAGCGAAAACCAAGGCTGTGTAATCTTGAATCTACCCCAGGCCTCTTTAATACACTGCCAGGCACCCCTTCATATCACTATTGTGGGTCCCTGTTTTCTCCTGTTGTGATGGTTTTTCCATCTTTCTCTTCCCCTTTCTCCATTGTGCATTTTGTCTTCTGTTGACCTCGAGAAATGTCTGAAAAGAAGCAAGCATTGGCACAGCTAATAGGTCAAGCCTATGCAAGAGCTATTGGTTTTGCCAACTGCTTTAACCATGCTATGCACTAGCGTGGCTGCTGTTCCGCACTGCTAAAAGTTTTTGGGTTTTTTTTTTTTTTGGGATGTCCAATGCATTTATTGATAATCCACAAACAGACGCGTTTCGGCGCAATGCCTTTATCAATGTCTTGATTCCAACAAGCACCAGCTGATTTCACAATTTAAAAGGTACCGAATGTTGCTCCCGCTGGAGAATTCAATATGCTGCAATGAAAAAAGGACTCACAGTGGTCTCACTTTGTTAATCAAACATAGCCACCATACTTTTTTGTCCAACCAGTAGCAGATTCCGTTACATATAATAAATATAGGGGCATATTATCAAGGGCTCTATCGCCGCTTTAGCGGGACTTTTTCCCGCTAAAGCGGCGATAATTCTAACGCCCTATTAGCAAGCTGTCGCTAACTGCTGTTAGCGACAGCTTCTAGGCGATAGCGACCGGGTTGGGTGCCGCTTTGCATGCCAGCGATATTTATCGCTAATGGCATGCAAAGTGGGCGTTCCCAACCTAAATGCGACTGGAAACAGTCGCTAAGCTCGCTATCGCCTATTAGCGAGGCAGGGGAGGTGATTAACGAACCAGCGCTAAACACGTTTAGCGCTGGTTTGTTAACGCCTGGTCCAGACCTGACTTAGCCATGTAATCCAATGGGAGGTGGATTACATGGCTAAATCCCCTCGCCCTATCACCTAGCTAACACTGGTCACAGTGTGAATATCGCTTGTTTTCAAGCGATATTCACACTGTTCTCCAGGGTTTCTATCGCTTAGGAGATAAGCGTTGCTGATAGCACGCTATCTCCGCGATAGAAACCTGCGATAGCCGGCGATAATTATCCAAGCGCTAACTGCGCTTAGCGATAATTATCACTGGTTATTGCTAATAGGCCCCATAGTGTGACATGGCATTTCTAGCAGTCTGATACATACAACAACTGATACAATATACCGATGTCGAATAAGTGAATGGCCTTCACATCAGTTTTATAGGCTGTTATATTTGTTCCATGACCTGGTACTTCACATTTATTAGAGTCATATCTGTTTGGCTCTCCATCTCCCCCTGACACAGTTCGTAAAATATTAAGTCATTTAGGCCCCTTATGGTATTTCAGCCTCCTCCTGTGTGGACTGCAAGTATTGTACTAATGGATCCCAGAAATCTCTAGGCCGTGAAGCTTGTGGTATTTCCTCTGCGTAAACCTCTAGTGTCTCTCTGCAGTAGGTCATATCAGTGATCCATTCTTTGAGTCTTGGGGGCTGCTTACTCCCCCAGCGCATAGCTATGCGAGTAGTAATGCGACTGCTAAAAATTTACGTCGCTTAGCTTGTTTAAGTTGGCGTACCCCCAATATGCAGACTAACGGTGTGTTTAGTACTTGCTCTGATAACATGGTGGTGAGCGTGTCAGTGATGTCCTGCCAGTATTTATTTATTTGCGGGCATGCCCATGACATATGTAAAAAATTTGCATTTTGTGCATTGCATCTCTGACAGTTATCATTCTCTCGAAGTCCATATTTATATAATTTAGCCGGGGTGTAATATATTTGATGCAGAAATTTAAAATGAATAATACGCAGTTTACAGTTGGAGGTAAGAAGTTGTAACTGCGTGCAACTGTAGTTCCAGTCATGCTCGTTTATGGGCTCGCCAATTGATGTTTCCCACCTCTGAGCCGCTATGTTTGGTCCTCTATTCTGTTCTCCCTGCGATGCATTGTAGAGGCGCGTTACTAGGTTTTTACGTGTAGGTGCTGATAAAAGTATTTGTAATGCGTTCAGTTGTGTGGGTTCGTACGGGAATGAGGCGTACAGTTCCCTAATTGCCATGCATAATCGCAGATATGCAAACTTCTTTAATGGCGATTAATGTGAGCAGAGTGTTGGGTCCTCTAGTGAAATGAACTGATTGTGAGGGAACAATTTACCCATTGTAGTCAAACCCATCTCCTCTAATAATATTAACATTTTTTTTTCCTGAGTGACGGTGAGTTTGGGGTGCCGGGCCAATGGAAGCTCCTTGGCGTATATCGGGAGCTTGTTTGCATTTTGTGCCAGTTTGTGCCACGCTCGAGAAGTGCAATAGACCGTTTGTATCATTTGCCGGGGTGTGAACTTCCTCGGCTCTGATATAAAAGTTGTCAGTGGCAAAGGGTGTACACTATCGTGTTCCACTGCTATGTGTGGGATGTGTGCATGAGGTCGCACCCAATAGTGAGCATGTTGCGCTTGCGCACAATAAAAGTATAATTGGAGGTCCGGAGCCCCGAACCCACCTTGATGATATGGTTGTGTGAGGGTTTTCCAGCTGATTCTGGCCTGTTTCCCAGCCCATGTTAAGGGTTGTAGTGCAGACCTTAGTCTAGTGAATGTTGCTTGTGGTAGCCAGATCGGTATATTCCAAAACAAGTATAAAAACCTGGGCAGCACTATCATCTTCTGCAGAGCTATCCTGTCTGCGAGGGAGAGAGGCATTTTGATCCATTTGTCTATTTGTTCTTCAAGTTTTAGCAGTGCCCTCCCATAGTTTTCCCTGATTACCGTGTCTGGGTCGCGGTGTATCCATATGCCCAGATATTTTACCGCGTCTGTTTGCCACTTTAAGGGGTATTCCAGATTTGGCTGTGTTGTTGCTGTTGTGAGGGGTATAACTACTGATTTATCCCAATTAATTCAGAGTCCTGAGTAGTGTTCAAATCGAATATATTCTCTGATGAGTGGACTTAGATTTTTGTCAGGATGACTTGTGTATAGTACCATATCATCTGTGTATAATGATATGCCTATAGGTCAGAGATTAAATTGTAAAGCTGACTGGTAGTGTTTTTGGTGGACTTTGCAAGCTAAGGGTTCTATGGTTAACGCAAATAATATTGGTGAGAGCGGACACCCCTGTCTCGTTCCGCGATGTATGTCAATTGGGTCTGAAGTGTTCCCATTTATTCTGACACGTGCCCTGGGTTCTGTGTATAACAGCGCTATCCAGCTCACAAATGGCTCGGGAAAGCCCATCCTGCGCAATATTGTAAACATAAAGACCCACTCCACTGAGTCAAAGGCCTTGGCCGCGTCCAATAGGGCCGCAGCAGCTGGTATATCCGGATCTAGCTGGTGGTATAGTGCAAAAATTGTTCGTATATTTTGCGTGGTGGAACGTGTCGGCATAAAGCCTGCCTGGTCGGGCAACACTAGGTTGCACAATAACAAGTGTATCCTTGTTGCTATAATTTTTGCTAATATTTTAGCGTCTATGTTTATCAGGGATAACGGACGGTAAGAGTCACATTTAGTTAAGTCCTTATCTGGTTTGGGGAGTGCTATCAAGAGTGCCTCTCGTAATGATGCTGGTAGTTTACTTTCTTCATAGGCCTCTTCATACATTACGGTCAAATGTGGGATCAGTAGATCACAGTATTCTTTATAAACCTCTCCCGGCAGGCCATCAGTGCCAGGTGCCTTGTTGTTTGGAAGGGACTTAATCGCCTCACTGATCTCATCTTTCGTAATGTGGTGGCAAAAAAACTCACGGTGTTTATCAGATAGTCATGCTAGTGCTATGTCATCTAGGTATTCCTTTATTTCGTCTTCGGACACTTTTGACTGAGTAGTGTATAATGTAGCATAATAATTGGTAAAGCAGTCCAGTATGGCTGGAGTGTCATAGACTGGTTGTTGTTGTTCATCAATGAGTTGTGTTATGTACGTTGTTGTATGTGCAGGTTTGATTTTGTATGATAGCGCTCGGCCAGGTCTCCCCCCTTCTCCATAATTCCTAGCCGTGTATCTACGCGATATATATTTAATCTCATCATCTGCAAATGCGTTGTAGATATCCGTCTTTTATTGAATGTCCGCTAGTATTGTGTTGTTTTGCGTCGTTGTGTATTCTGCCTCAAGGCTTCTAATGTCGTCTTCTCCCCTCTTAAGTTGTTGTTGTATATCGCGCAGTATGCCTGCATGTTTACCAATGCAGTGGCCCCTGATAGTGACCTTGAAGGCCTCCCACAGTGTCCCCGCACTACCAACAGTTCCATAGTTATGTTCAAAGTATTCCACAATCGCTTGGTGTAATTCGCTGCGATATACCTGATCTAAAAGAACAGTTGGTTGCATCCTCCATGTGAATTGTCGTGGGGTATGTGTAGGTATGGCCAGTGACAGGCGTACTGGGGCGTGGTCGGACAGTGTTTTGGGAAAATGTTCCACTTCAGTTGTCCAAGTGCACACCTCTTGTGTGGTCAGCCAGTAATCAAGTCTGGACCACGTATGATGTGTTGATGACGTTCAGGTGCCTTCCTTGCGGCCTGGGTGTCTCAGTCTCCATATGTCGACCATATCCCATTCTGCCATACCCTCTCTCAGAACCTTAGCGGATTGCTTGCCATATCTATCATTTCCAGTTGATCTATCTAAGGCTGGGTCTAGGCATGTATTGAAATCCCCGCCCCAAACAATAGCTGCGGGTTGTAGATCCCGTAGTTTAGCCCAAATTTGTGTGTAAAAAGTCGGGTCGTCATTATTGGGGCCATATACAGTGACAATTGTTATGGCAGTTCCTCCAAAATTGCCCTGGACTATGACGTACCGTCCGTGGACATCTTTAATAGATTTAATGAGCATAAATGGGGTATTTCGTTTGACCAATAACAGTACCCTCTAGCGTAGGAGGAGTAGGAGGATGCCATCTTATATGTAGCCCATCTATTTCCATTTTTACCCTCTCTAATATCTGTCAGGTGTGTTTCCTGTATACAAGCGACATCTATCCTATGTCTGTCTAAGTAAGCAAGGACTTTGCGTATTTTCTGTAAATTTTGGAGTCCCCGAATGTTCCAGGTCATGAACGTAAATTTTCTATGGTGTTTCGGGTGGGTGGCCATGTAGTAGCATGTTATTGCCAATTAGTGTCCGATATCTGTTAAATTGTGTCATATCATATATACATGCGTCTACCTTTCCGCCACTGGTTGTATTTTTCCGTTTTATAACCCCGCCACCCCCCTCCCACTCCACCTGAACCCTAGAAGTGGAGACAGTCCCCGACAAATGTGACATACCCTTTAACCCTTTTTCCACCCTTCTCTACAAAAGAAAAAACTACTGGTGTGGTTCACACGAGAGGGCGAGAGCTGCCAACTCAAATACCCCTGTGATGTTACAAGGGGGACACCATTTCTTTGTGTTTGCAATGCACATCTAAGCTTCCAGCAACATTATCCATTTGCAGTATAGAACATCACTTACTTCAGTGATTAATCTGCCACGTGGAAACAGGCCGGGGTGCTAGCAAGCCTGTAACCTGTACTAATATATATGCTATAATCTGCACCTTCAGCAGTAACCTATATGCGCCCAGTAACCTATTTTATATATGTGCTCTAGCAGCCCCTGCTTCTCAGAGGAGTGCACCAGTGTGTTCAGAGCCGTTCCAATGCTTAAATTCAAACCGGGTAATCAGGTTCTGGACTACAATAATGCTAAATTTCTCATTATTGTCCGCAGAAATTCAAGTTCTTTTAAACATATCTGAAGGTCTAGTGTGGAAAGAATTACAATTACTGTTATAATGTCATGCTTATTCACTCCACATCTGACATAGATGCGTGGTCTTCCTGTCCGTCTCTCTGAGATCTCCTCCGTGTGCTCTGCGACCCTTTCTGTTGGAGATACTTCAGTATGTCCTTAGGTTCATTGTAGATTTTAGATTTGCCGTCCTCAGTCACCTTGAGCCTGGCGGGATACAACATGGCATATTTAATGTTCAGATCTCGTAGCTTCCGTTTGGCCGAATCAAATTTCTTCCTCGCATCTTGGACGGATGGTGTAAAATCTGGGTACAGAGATATCTCCATGCCTTCATGCTTTAGAGTACCTAGTTCACGGGCTTTGCGGAGGGCTGCATCTCGGTCACTGTAGTTTAATATTTTGGCGATATTTGGCCGCGGCCTTGCGCCCGTCGGTGGTGGTGGGGCTAAGGATCTGTGCGCCCTCTCTACTATGAAAACGTCCGAGAATGTGTCCCTCCCCATGAGGGAGGTTAGCAACTGTTCCTCGTATCTTTCCATTGGTCCTGTATTTGTTGTTTCTGCTATTCCCAGCAGGCGTACATTACTTCTTCGAGATCTCGCTTCCAATTCCTCTGCTTTTGCTGTTAACATCGCCAGTTGTTTATCCATCTTCCCTTGTTTGGTTTCCAGTTGGTTGTGGGCGTCCTCAGCTTCAGATATACGACGTTCAGCCATATCAATTCTCTCTGTATGGCGGTCCATACGTTCGGACATACGGTCCATCCTGTAGGTTAGAGAGTCAATTTTTCCGTCGATACTAGTGAGGGCTGCCTGTATCGTGGTAAACATGGCTTGCACATCGACATCTGTGACACTGCTGGTAGATGCTGTCATTTGCGTTGTTGGCCGTTGATCATCCGTGGCGTTTTCGGTTGTTTTTTTGGACTGATCAAAGTTTAGCTTGGGCTGGTTTCTTTCCGGCTTTCCCATGTTTCTGGCCCGGTCCTTGTCTGGTAGTAGTTTCTGCAGAGCACCGGGTATATGCTACACAGTTATTGCCGGTCAACGACCGCCACGCACTGCGGCCTCAATGGTGTTCCTGGGGGTTTATGCGTGCAGGGAGCTCCAGGCTGTAGAACACCGCACGTCTGGTTGTCGTGTATTGATGGCGCTTATCACCGCCAACTTGGTTCCAGCTCTGTCGCGTTTCCCCCAGCCGCGAGCCTCTCTAAGTGCGGGTATTATCTCCCACCGCAGTGACTGTGTCTCGGGTTGGTGCACATGTGGAAATTCGTTGTGTCCGTGCTTACTCCGTCTTATCTGCAGAGCCCAGTCAGTCGAGGTCGTCAATCTCCAGACTATAGCGCCAACGGCCGCAGCCCCTACACTCTACCTCCCAGCTCGTGAGTCGCAGGCAGTTCGTGAGTTGATCACTCGCTGCATTGGCTTCTGCTAGCACACAACTTTGATGCCAATGTGGTGCGTTGTTGAGAGGTTGCAGTGTGGGGGTACCTCTTGTGTCTAGCAGAGGGCAAATCAATTATGGCGCAGCATTGATCTCCCGTAGTTTCATTTAAGCCAAAGCCCTTGTATTGGCATGCTGTTCTCTTGTTTATTTATGGCCAACACCGTGGATTCCTATGAGAGTGTCTCTTATTCTGCGAAGTATCGTGTATGTATGACGCTTTCCACTGGCTAGCTAATCTGAGCAGTGGCGCCGGCTGCGGATCCGGGGCGCGGCAGCGGTGGATCGCTATATATGCGCCTTACCGTCTTTTCCGTTTCTCACATCTCCTCCAACATTGCTAAGAGGGGCTCGGCGGGGCCTGCAGAGGTGTCGCCGTAGGCGGTGACCGCCTCGAGTCCCGAGCGGCAGCTCCCCGCTCCAGTCCTGCCCGTCGTCCGATCTTCGCCGGCGTGCGTGCTCCACGTCGCGGCACAGTCCCGCACTCTAATCCGATGCTCAGGTTTCGTTTTTGCCGGACTAGGCCTCGGCTGCAGCAGGGCGCCTCATGCCAGCATCGGAGCTTTTCAGAATCTTAAAGTAGCAAACCGTGCGGGACAGGGTTGACCCCAGCATGTCTTGCCTTGGTTTTTGTCACTGGAGCTCTTCGTGCGCATAGTATTTGGAGTATTTTCTGGTGTCCGAGAGGAGCTCGCTTAAGATGCGGCCATCTCTCAGCTCGGCTAGCTCCACCCCCAACCCCGCACTGCTAAAAGTTAGGGGTGCAGAGTAGAGGTGCATGGAGTGTTGCAGAGTGGAATGACCAAGAGTGGAGTAGAGTGTTGCTGAGTGGAGTGGTATAGAGTGTTGTGTATTGGAGTGGCATAGAGTGGTGTTGCGTAGAGTGGCGTACAGTGGAGAGGCATAGCGGACTGGTGTAGAGTGCATTGGTGTAGAGTGTTGCAGAGTGTAGTGGTGTAGAGTGTGGTGGCAGAGAATTCAGCTGCATACAATGCAGCATAATAGAATGCAGTGTCGTAGATTAGAGTATTGCAAAGTATAAGACAGTGGCGTAGAGTGCAATGGTGTAGACTGGAGTGGTGCAGAGTAGAGTGGCATAGAATGCAGTGGCACAGAGTAGAGTACAATGGCAGTGAGTGCAGTGGCGTAGAGTGGTGCAGAGTAGAGTGGCGCAGAGTGGTTCAGAGTAGAATATAGTGCCGTAAAATGCAGCGGCATAGAGTGCAGTGGCATAGAGTGGAATGCTGCAGAGTGCAGTTGCGTAAAGTGTAGTGATTCAGTGTAGAGTGGTGTAAAGCGCAGTGGCGTTGAGTGCACTGACATAGAATGCATTAGTGCAGATTAGAGTGGCTTAGAGTTCAGTGGCAAAGAGTGCATTGCTGCAGAGTAGAGTGTCATAGAGTGCAGTGGTGCAGATTAGAGTGGCGTAGAGTTCAGGAGCATTTAGTGCGTTGTTGCAGAGTAGAGTGTCATAAAGTGCAGGGGTGCAGCGATATAGAGTGCAATGGCGTCGAGTGCATTGGCATAGTGTAAAGTGGTGTTGAGTAGAGTGGAGAAAAGTGCAATGGCGTTAAGTACAGTGGTGGAGAGTAGCGTGCAGTGGCATAGAGTAGAGTGGACTAGTGTAGGGTGCTTTGGAATACAGTGTTGCAGAGTATAGTGACGTAGAGTGCAGTGGCGTAGTGTGCAGTGGCATAGAATTCAGCAGTGTACAATGTAGCATCGTAGAATGCAGTGGCGTAGATCAGAGTGGTAGATAGTAGAGTGCAGGGGTGAAGAGTGAAGTGGTGCAGAATAGAGTGGCATAGAGTGTAGTGGCGTAGAGTACAACGGAGTAGAGTGCAGTGGTGTAGAGTAGCAGAGAGTGCAGTTGCATAGAGTGGTGCAGAGAGGAGTGGCATGGAGTGCAGTGGCATTGAGGGGAGTGATGCAGAGTGCAGTGGCATAGAGTGCAGTGTTGCAGAGTAGAGTGGCATAGAGTGCATTGGCATAGAGTGCAGTGGCATACAGTGCAGCAGCATAGAATTCAGCAGTGTGCAATGTAGCATCGTAGAATGCAGTGGTGTAGATTAGAGTGGTACATAGTATATTGCAGGGGTGAAGAGTGGAGTGGTGCAGAGTAGAGTGGCATAGAGTGGAGTGGAGTAGAGTACAAAGACGTAGAGTGCAGTGGTGTAGAGTAGAGTAGCAGAGAGCACAGTTGCATAGAGTGGTGCAGAGTAGAGTGGCATGGAGTGCAGTGGCATAGAGGGGAGTGATGCAGAGTGCATTGGCATAGAGCGCAGTGGCATTCAGTGCAGCAGCATAGAATTCAGCAGTGTACAATGTAGCATCATAGAATGCAGTGGTGTAGATTAGAGATGTACATAGTATATTGCAGGGGTGAAGAGCGGAGTGGTGCAGAGTAGAGTGACATAGAGTGTAGTGGCGTAGAGTAAAATTGAGTAGAGGCAGTGGTGTAGAGTAGAGTACAGAGACTGCAGTGGCATAGAATGGTGCAGAGTGGAGTGGCATGGAGTGCAGTGGCATAGAGGTAGTGATGCAGAGTGGAGTGGCGTAGAGTGCAGGGTTGCAGAGTAGAGTGGCATAGAGTGCAGAAATACAGAGTAGAGTGGCATAGAGTTTAGTGGCAGAGAGTGCAGTGTTGCAGAGTAGAGTGTCGTAGAGTGCAGTGGTGTAGAATGCATTGGCGTAGCGTAGAGTGGCCCAGAGAGCAGTGGCGTAGAGTACAGTGGTGCAGAGTAGAGTGCAGTGGCATTCAGTGCAGTGGCTTGGAGTAGAGTGCAGTGGCATAGAGTGAAGTTGTATAGAGTGGAGTGGTGCAGAGTGGAGTAAATTGGTATAGAGCGCAGTGGCATAGGATGAAGTGGCATAGAGTAGATTGTTTCAGAGTACAGTGAAGTGGCGTGGAGTGGTGCAGGGTAGAGAATAGAGTGGCATAAAGTGTAATGGCGTAGAGTAAAGTGGTGTAGAGTGCAGTGGCATAGAGTGCAGTGATAATGAGTAGATTAGAATGGCGTACAGTGGATTGGTTTAGAGAGCAGGGGTGTAGATTTGAGTGTTACAGAGTAAAGTGCATTGGTGTAGAGTGTATTGGCACAGAGTGCAGTGGCACAGAGTGCAGTGTTGCAGAGTGGTGTAGAGTGGAGTTGTGCACAGTAGATTTGAGTGGCCTTGAATGGAGTGGTGTAGAGTGCAGTGGCAAAGAGTGCAGTGGTGTAGAGTAGAGTGGTGTAGAGTGCATTGGCAGAGAGCAGAGTGGTGCAGAGTAAAGTAGAGAGGCATGCAGTGCAGTGGCATAGAGTGGAGTGGTGCAGAGTGGAGTAGCATGGAGTGGTGTACAGTGGAGTGGTGCAGAGTAGAGTGCAGTAGCGTAGATTGCAGTGGTGTAGAGTGCAGTGGGGTGGTGTAAAGTGGAGTGGTGCAGAGTAGAGTGCAGTGGCGTTGAGTGGTGCAGAGTAGAGTGGAGTGTTTGTAGAGTGGAGTATTCATGGTGTGGTAGCGCGCTGCCATTACAGACAACACATTTTCAATTGAAATGAGCATTACATTTGAGCAGACATGCCGTTTTACTAATAAAACTATACAGCGCACAAATAATAATGTTTGGAAATGGCATCACCTGGAGTATGGATTTTTTTTTAATCATATTAAAGTATTTGTTTCCAACACACTTCAGAATTAACAAAAAATGTGCTTTATTTGTGCGTTCGTAATTCGGATATATTCTGAAATATTTGCAGAGTTATTTTAAATGTTGTTGTGTGCTAGAAAAAAACTTTTCCTACCCCCAGTATCCAGCAGGATTGTCACATAAATTCTCTCACTTTGAAGTCAGAGAAAGAAAACTAGATGTCAAGCTGCCTGGAAGGCAGAGTGTGACATTTGACCTCTGTCTTTCAATGTACAGCATATGTGACAAGATAAGAACAAGGACCGTTTCGAAGAATGCAAGGGGAGTTGGTGTGAAAAGGATTTCCTCCTTGGGAGGGATAAACTCACCCTGGACAGCCTAAAACAAAAAAAAGCCAGCAAATAGAAAGCCAGAAAATGTGAGTTACAAACCACAAAGCCAATGGTTGTCAACTGGCGGAATGCATTCCTAGGGAAGCTTTCCGAATGTCCGCAAGATGTCTTTAGCAAACCAGAATCGACCTTAAAATAAGTGCTGGTGCCCAAAATTGAGTGCTGATGGCCCCCATTGGCAACCACCGGATCAAATTAAGCACTGGTGAGTCTGGTATTCACTAAATCATGCACAACAAATGCATTATTGATGGAGAAACTGACACGTAGAATATGGGACATGTATCACAAGTCAGGTAAAGAGAAGAACAGTAAATGCCCCTGCACCTGCGAACTGCAATCCCACGTCCTGAAGCAGGGTAATATTACAAGAGGAGAAAGACTAGTTTGCATTTCAACCCATAACCAGCCTGTATGCCATCAATTTAACACGTGCAGCAATGGGCCTAGCTCTGGAATAAAAAGAAAACAAAGCTCCCGTGCAAAGAACAGGCCTAATTATGTATGTGCTTCAAATATTTATTCAGCATCCTCGGTCACAGTGCTGTGCCCAGGGAGCTGTATTAGCATTTGATGTGTTTGCAGGGAGCTGAACAATTAAAAGGAAGGGCGTGTGTGCCCATCCATACTCGAACGATGGAAAATAATTTCATGTTCTGCTACAATGCCCCGTTTCAATTATTATTGTTATCTTGTGCCATTAAAATAGTCACAGACACAAAAACAAGATTAAGGAACTAAAAGACGCAGGAGGTGGGGGCGGGGGAGGGGCAGCGAGCTGGCTTCATATCAGGTTTTGGGATTCTGGGCTGGTTCACTATCATAAAAATATAGAGCATGATTCACCAACAAGTACATTTATTACCCTGGGTTCCCCTCCCCCCCCGTTTGAAGTACATTTTAGAATTTTGTTTGAACTGCTAAGGTGTGCAAGTGCATGCCTTAGAAGCTGCAAGAGTCACAGGGTGCAAAGATGTTTTTGTGTGAATCCCTATTAAGGCACTTCACAGGCACTTCTTAGGGTATAAATGTTCTACATCCGGCAAAATGTCCGGCATGAGTGCAGCTCACTTTAAAGCTGTTTAAAAAGAAATTACTTTCTGTGAAAATACTTATCCTTTTAGAGGAAAACCCCTTACCTCACACCCATCAGCCTCGGAATGAGTAAATCTCAGACCAGAGTGGCAATGGGTTATAGAGAATGTTTGAATACCCATAAAAAATGCACTTGTGGGCATTACCCAAACTGGCATCTAACCTCTCCAGATTTACTCTTAGGAAAAAAGTATGTGTTAGTAAACATGTTTAGAACTCTAAAACCACATTTAATAAATCACAAACATTTGAGAATCTGGCCATTGCAGTTGTTTGGATGCATACTTCGGGTAGAATGTTAGATCTGCGTTTTCAGTTGCTTAAGCCCCAGCTTCATAAAATTTCAATTGCGGGTCTTGTTCCCCGAAGTCTGTTTTTTATGTCTAGGACGAGCTTCTTTCCCTAATGTTTTATACATGTGTATCACAAACAACAATGGCACCAGATTCACTATGAAGTAGACCCTAATGTTGCATAGAAGTATCTTGCTTTGAAAATGTAGGAAAGGTGCAAATATTTTGAATAAAATCAGACCGAAAGTGATGATTTTCATGTCTTAGGATTATGATTGCATTTTAGTTAACGTCATCGGGTAGTGGCTTCAAAGATTCAAAGCCTGTCAAAGATAATTTGAATGACAAATTAGCAAGTTTTCTATGGTATCCACTACATGCAAAATTGCTCTCTTGCATATGCCGGCCACGCAATCCATTGCCAAATTGTGACGTGAAGGCACGCCGTGGAGAACTGCGACCCGCTCGACTCCACCTTCCCCGACGTCACCTTCTTCACAGAAACCTGGATGAACTCCAGCTCAGCCCCGGACTTCTCACCCGCCATCCCCAACGGATACAAAATCATCCACAAGGACTGGTCAACCAACCGGGAGGAGGCATCGCCACCGTACACAAAGAGACCCTCCACCTCACAACCATCTCCGACGACTACTCACCTGACATGGAGCACCTCCACTTCCAGATCCAGACCAACCCGAATGCCACCCTCCAAGGCACCCTCATCTACAGACCTCCCGGTCCCCGCCCTTCCTTCAGCGACACCATAGCCTTCATCGCTCACCATGCTCTCGCCTCAATGGACTACATCCTCCTCGGTGACCTCAATTTTCACCTGGACAACCTCAAAGACCACAACACCTCATCCCCACTGGAGAACCTCACCACCATTGGACTCAAACAACTGGTCACAACACCAACCTACTCAGCAAGGCACATGCTCGGGCCCATCTTCTCCGCAAGCAACAACATCTCCATCAGCCACCCCTGAGACATACTTGACCGACCACCAATCCATTCACCAAACCCACCGTACACCACCACGCTACTGCGACCCTCACAGAAGCTGGAACAAGGTCACCGAAGACCAGCTCACCACCTCCCTCAGAAAGACCGCACCACAGACACCCAAGGATGCCAACACCGCAGCACGCATCCTCCACCGCTGGATCTCCGACTGCGCCAACACACTGGCCCCCCTCAAGAAACCCTCAGGCAAACAGCCCCCCCAAGAAGGCCAGCTGGCTCTCCTCCACCCTCCAAAAGTCCAGGCACACCTGCAGACAGCTCGAGAAAAGATAGAGGAGCAGCAAGATAGTGGCAGACTACGCAGCCTTCAAATCCGCCGTCACTGCACACTACAGCTTCATCAGAACAACAAAGAAAGCAGTCATCGAGGAACGCATCAACGCCAACACACACAGCAAATAACCCTTCACCATAGTCAAAGAATTCGCCAAACACAGCACAGAGAAAGCAGACACCCCCATCCCAAGACCTCTGTGACAACCTTGCCACCTTCTTCCACCGCAAGATCAAGGAGATCTATGACAGCTTCACAACCCAAGACCCACCCACTCTACCCTCAACCACCGCACGCAAGGGATCCAGCCCCCAGCAGACCTTGACCAACTGGACTACCCTCACCTTTGACAACACCCTCAGGATCATGAAGAACATCTATTCCGGAGTCCCCTCAGATCTCTGCCCTCACCACTTCTTCAACAAAGCCTGCCCCTCCATCGCTCCCAAACTCTGCCGCACCATCAACTGCTCCATCAAGTTCACAACTTTCCCAGAAGACTGGAAGCACGCAGAGATAAACCCCCTGCTGAAGAAACCTTCTGCCGACCCGACAGACCTCAAGAACTACACATCCATCTCTCTGCTCCCCTTCACAGCCAAAGTCATCGAGAAAGCCATCAAAGCCCAACTCTCCGAGTTTTCTGAAATGAACAACCTCCTGGACCTTCCAATCAGGCTTCAGAAGCAACCACAGCACCGACACCGCTCTCCTTGCCGCTACAGATGACATCTGCACCATCCTTGACCAAGGCGAGACCTCAGCCCTCATCCTTGTGGACCTCTTGACACCTTTGGCACCGTCTCCCACCACACCCTCTGTGCAAGATTCCATGACGCAGGCATCTGCGACAAAGCCCTCAAATTGATCCGCTCCTTCCTCACCGACCGAACACAGAGAGTCATGCTTCCACCGTTCAAATCAGAACCCACAGAGATCAGCTGTGGAGTGCCTCCTCCCTGAGCCCCACCCTCTTCAACATCTACATGGCCCCGCTTGCAGCCATCGTCAGAAGCCATGGACTCAACATTGTCTTCTACGCCGACGACACCCAGCTGATTTTCTCCCTCACCGACGAACCCACAGCCGCCAAGAGCAAGTTCCACAACGGGGAAGGCAGTCGCCACCTGGATGAAGGACAGCTGCCTCAAGCTTAACTCAGACAAGACCAAAGTCCTCATCCTGGGCTCCTCCCCCTCCACCTGGGACGACTCTTGGTGGCTCACAGCACTCAGAGTCCCCCCACGCCCATAGATCACGCACAAAACCTCTGCATCATCCTGGACTCCTCGCTCTCAATGAACTGCCAAATCAACGCCGTCACATCCTCTTGCTTCCACACGCTCTGCATTCTTCATAAGATCTTCAAGTGGATTCCCACCACTGGTCACCCATGCGCTCGTCAGCAGCAGCCTCGACTACGGCAATGCACTCTACGCCGGCACCACCCAGAAATTCCAAACGAAACTGCAGACCGCCCAGAACGCCTCGGCCAGAATCATGCTGAACATCCCACAGTGCAACCACATCACCGGCAACCTGAAAGGCCTTCACTGGCTACCTGTCAACAAGAGAATCGCCTTCAAGCTTCTCACGCACGCCTCCAAAGCCCTCCACAATGCCGGACCTGCATACCTCAACCACTGCTTTCCTTCCGCACACCCACCAGACCTCTTCACTCCACCCAACTGGCCCTTGCCACTGTCCCATGGACCCACAAGACTACGGCTGGAGGAAGAACCTTCTCCTACCTTGCTGTGAAGACCTGGAACTCCCTGCCTCTGCAACTCAGGCAATCACCATTGTTGCCGCAATTCAGGAAGGACCTCAAGACCTGGCTCTTCGACAGAACCGCAGATCCAGCCCCCGACACCAGCACCTTGAGACCCTCATGGGTGAGTAGTCACACTTTATAAGTCCCTGATTGATTCACTGATTGTAAAAAATACATTGTAAGATGTCAGACATTTTACGTTTTGTCATAGTCGCATATTTGCACGAGGAGAAGGAAATATCTCCAAGAAGAGACCATTGTAAATTTGCTTCGGAGTCCATCACATTTTATGTCTATATTCAAAGAGTGCATCATGTCGATTTGCCTCTGGCTCCAAACATGGATTTCGTGTCTAACTGGTTCTACTTCCTGTTTCTAATGTGTGTTTGCGTGTATGTGTGTGTGAGTGTGTGTGACCACAATGTTCTCAGCGCTTTAGAAAACATCTGGAAACATATCTACCTCTTCCATTTTTCAACACACCTTTAGACGCTACATCCGCTCACATGCGCACAGATCTGGTTTTTTTGCCTGGTTCTTCTAACCCAGTACAGATGAGCACCTTGATAACCACATTCATCTTCCCATTGACTGCTCTGCTCTTGAGTTTAGTTTTTTGTTTAAGGTACTTTAGTAACTATTTATTCACCTTCAAATTCACCCAGTCTAGCATCTGGTGAGTTTGATCCCTCCATCACAGCGACTGGCTCATCTCTTCCTTAATAAGGAACCTGGATCCTCAATCTGCTCTTCACTCCTCACCCATTGTCTCCTCTCCCCATCCCACCATGCTATTTTAATATGCAGTTGCTTATCCTCCACTGGTAACCAGAGCTTAATTTGAGCTGGGGGTTTCATGTGGGTCCCACTGGCACTAATTGCTGGGTACCAGCACTTGTTTATTTTCCTCAACAGACTTTGATCCAGAGCACAAGAGAGAAACACACAAAAGAGGGAAAGAAGGAGGAAGAAGACAAGGGGAAAACAGTGGCAAAGGGAGGAAGCCGGGATGAAAAAGAACATACAAGAGTTAGATAAACAGGCAGGGGATTAAAAAGCATGAGGTGGAATCAAGAATACGCAGCCTTGGTATTTGGCACCCCGACCTTTGATAGCGCCAGGTAGAGACCTTCTGACAATTCACCACCCACTATTAAAAGTCATCTTCACATGCCACTGTCCCTGTTTCTACTACCACCACCCTGCTTTTATCTCCAATGTTTTCTTATTAGTATTCTCTGTCTGATCTGGGTTCCCCTGCCTTTATATTCTGGCTGCATATGCCCAATGTCAGGACTGGGCTTAGGTAAGTTACATGCAAACTACTCCCAGTCCTGCAACAATGTCCCTTTCCATCTGGACCCCCAACCTTTTCCCCAGCTTGCCCAGGACAGCAGCGTATATCTATGACCACTTTGCTTTTGGATACGACGTTTACATTAGTATTCGCAATCCCCTCGTCCAACATGGGGGTACGTTACAGCTGTGATCTCTCTTGGATTCTGTGAACCAATATCTCCTCTCTTAGCGCTTCAAGTCCCTAAAGTTTCCATCAAGGATTATAATGCTGTTTTCGTACTCGTGCACTGCCTCTGCTATTGCCTGGTCTGTCGTATGAAACCTATCCTGCTCCAAAACTACACAGATTTTTGGTTTAAAGCACATATCAAGCTTCATTGACTCAAGCATTTAGATCATCAAGTCCTGGATCTGATTGAATTGTTGGCAGATACGTAATGCATTATTCACTTCTCTATCAAGCAATGCTGTCTACATGTTAAATGCTATTGGTTTTTTCATAGTATCCTTGACTCTAATTTTTCTGAAGAAATCTATTGCACGTATGCCCATGATATTAAACTGCTAGATTTTGTAACTCTATTTTTGCAAAACAGGAATTAGAAATAATGTTCTTTCAAAGTGTTCATGTACCTTGACCTTACCCAAACAAACTCATAAGAATGTAGTCCAAGCCCCTATTTTATCGCGCCGGCTATACCCTAGTGCTCTATATTTGGGGCTACCGATAAAGGCTTTAGCCCAATTTCAGAGAGTCCAAAATTGGCCTGCTAGACTGTTGGCAGGTACAGAGCGCAACAAGCCTGCACTGGTTACCTATTGACGTAAGGATACCGTTCAGGATTGCTTGTATGTCTCACTGAGCCTTCTGTAAGCTGACTCCTGAAACTATATCAGAGAAACTTCAAACCTATTTTCTGAGCCGGTCCCCCGAATAAACTTTTTCTTTCTTGGCTCCCAAATTGTGGAATGCTCCCCCTTCAGTTGAGGGGTGAAGGTAATCACCTAAAGTTTTGTAAAGGTTTGAGGACATGGTTTTTCAGTAAAAGGGTTGTTATGTCAGTCTTTTAGCATCAGGATACCCTTGTTATGGTAACCATTGGACTTTATAAAACCATTTTATCATCATGTTATGTTATGTTATGACTATTTATAGAGCGCACTGTCACCCCATGGGTAACCTGGCGCTGGACTACGTAAGTACTACTATTCACACATTTCAATACAGATGACAATTGCTGGGTGTCTTCAGGCGATCTAAATTACTCCTTTGGAAAGAGCCATGTATTAAGCTTCTATCTGAATTGTAGGAGATCTTCTGTCAATCTTAGGGCAGATGGAAGCTCATTCCAGAGTCGTGCTGCCTCGATGCTAAAAGCTCTTCCTCCAAACCTTGTAGTTCTGAACCTGGACCAGCGTACCAGGTTGGCTGATGACGACCGGAGGATTCTGGTCGGGATATACCACTTAAATTTGTTTTGCACTGGTATGGGCCCGAGACCATGTAAAGCTTTAAACACAATACAGAGTGACTTAAACTGTATGCTCTGACTCATCGGAAGCCAATGAAGCTCTTGCAAAGACATTGACGCAGATGATCTATGTGGTCTCTTTAAAGCTAGTTTTGCAGCCACTATCTGAACTCTCTAGAGTCTCTTGATCAAGAAGTGTGGGGCACCCAATAGCAGAGCGTTGCAGTAGTCCAATCGGCTCAGGATTACACTTCTTACTACTTGTGCTCTAACTGAGATAGGTAGCATTGGAAGTATTTTTCGTTGCGCTCTAATAAGGGAGAAACAAGTCCCAGCCGTCTTATTCACCTGGGTTTCTAGACTAAGTTTATTGTCAAAAACTACCCCCAGGTTGCGCACTGTCTCTGAGGGAATCAGTGGCTTATCAGTATGGATAGGCCAAAAATTGTTTGGGAGGGGAGACAGAACTTTATTTGCCATACAACAAAGATTCTCCATTTTGTCCCCATTAAACTGCAGGGAATTCTTTTTAAACCATCCTGCAGTCTTTTGCATATACTCGTGAAAGCTGTTGAGTGGTATTGATTGATTTCCTTCCAATGACAAAATAAGTTGTGTGTCGTCTGCATAGTTCACCAAGATGACATTGTATGACTTGATGATTGATATCAATAGGCTCAAATAGATATTAAACAACATAGGGCTGATTGCCGATCCCTGAGGGACATCGTGTTTAATATTCCTAAATTTAGATTAGAAGGGGGGTAAGGCCACCGCCTGTTGTCTGTCCGACAGGTATGACTGGAGCCACTTCATTACCATACCACCCACCCCAATTGCAGTAAGCCTTTCCACAAGGGTTCTGTGGTTGACCGTATCGAATGCGGCAGACATATCCAGTAGGATCAGTATAACTGAATGTCCTTTGTCTGCCCGCATTCTAAGGTCCTTCATAACCGTTAATAGAGCGGTTTCCGTTCCATGTCCTGGTCGGAACCCAAATTGCTCATCTTCCAGCCTCTGATTGGTTTCTAGGAATCGTGAAAGTGTTTTGCTGACCAGACGTTCTATTACTTTCATCAGATAGGGTAAAAGGGAGATGGGTCTACAGTTATTAGGGCACTCGGGGTCCAATGTGGTTTTCTTCAAAAGTGGTGTAACTATAGCCTGTTTCCAACATGCTGGTACTGTTCCGCTGCTCAAAGATTGGCAGCAGATTCTTCTAAGTTGTGGAAAGAGTTCCTCTTTTAGTTCTTTCCACGCCCGGTGCGGTACATAAGCCAGCGGGGACCCTGAGGACACACTTAAGGCTAGCGTGTTAAATCTGTCCTCTGTTAGAGTCTCAAAGTCTTCCAGATTCTCCATCTTGTCCCTATCCATCATCCTGCTTTCCATATAAAATGTTGCGTTGATAAAAATGTTACTCTATAAAATTGGGAAGAGTCCAAGCGACAGGTATGGACTGATGTAGCATTGTACCATAAGAGAGACAAAGATACATAGAAGAATGGTCTATATCAGTGGTTCCAAACATTTTAGAACCACGACCCACTTTTTTAGAACAAGAAATGTTCGCAACACAGCTGCCTTTAATGGACATGAGATGGGGGGATTTTTAAAAGTAACTAAAGCATTGTGTGGTAGTGCACTGTTATTTTACAGACAGCACATTTTGCATTGAAATGGCCACTAACTTTGCACAGACAAACGGTTTTACTGATACAAGTATATATCATACAGTACTCAAATTATAATGTGTGGAAATTGGGTTTATGTGAATATTTATAATTTGTGCATCACTGTTAGACTTGGCATCTTTGGCGTGGTTTCCCCTGACTTTTCGCCTCTACGTCCTGTACTTTTGATGCTGTGCTGGATTTCGTTTTTGCTGGCTTAGTTGCTTTGGGCACTATGCCACTGCTGATCAGTGTCAAAGTGCAAGTGCTCCCTGTGTAAATTATTTTTTACAATTGGTTCTCCCTGATTGGCATATTTGATTTACTGGTAAGTCCCTAGTAAAGTGCACTTAAGTGTGCCAGGGCCTGTAAATCAAATGCTACTAGTGGGCCTCAAATGCAAAAACAACAATTGATGGACAGAATGCAGAACAATGTCGTACATTCACCCCAGTACAGAGATATGGGCCTAAATCCATCGTTTTTTTGCTCACCATGCCATTCCAGTTTGGACCCAGCCATATGCAAATCAAGTCTTGACCCTGCGCCCAATGGGAACAGTCCAGCCCGAACTGCCAGGCCAGGTCCTCCCTGGACTGGAAACAAGCATCCTAGGACCGGTTTCGGGCTTTCAGCCCTCATCAGCCAGGATAGCTTGACTCCAGTGGCATGGAGAGCACGGGACCCACGTCTGGGCATACCCGTCCCACTCGGGGTGACAAATGCAAAAATAACAATTGATGGACAGAATGCAGAACAATGTCGTACATTCACCCCAGTACAGAGATCTGGGCCTAAATCCATCGTTTTTTTGCTCACCATGCCATTCCAGTTTGGACCCAGCCATATGCAAATCAGTCTTGACCCTGCGCCCAATGGGAACAGTACAGCCCGAACTGCCAGGCCAGGTCCTCCCTGGACTGGAAACAAGCATCCTAGGACCGGTTTCGGGCTTTCAGCCCTCATCAGCCAGGATAGCTTGACTCCAGTGGCATGGAGAGCACGGGACCCACGTCTGGGCATACCCGTCCCACTCGGGGTGACAAATGCAAAAACAACAATTGATGGACAGAATGCAGAACAATGTCATACATTCACCCCAGTACAGAGATCTGGGCCTAAATCCATCGCTTTTTGCTCACCATGCCATTCCAGCTTGGACCCAGCCATATGCAAATCAGTCTTGACCCTGCGCCCAATGGGAACAGTCCAGCCCGAACTGCCAGGCCAGGTCCTCCCTGGACTGGAAACAAGCATCCTAGGACCGGTTTTGGGCTTTCAGCCCTCATCAGCCAGGATAGCTTGACTCCAGTGGCATGGAGAGCACGGGACCCACGTCTGGGCATACCCGTCCCACTTGGGGTGACAAATGCAAAAACAACAATTGATGGACAGAATGCAGAACAATGTCATACATTCACCCCAGTACAGAGATCTGGGCCTAAATCCATCGCTTTTTGCTCACCATGCCATTCCAGTTTGGACCCAGCCATATGCAAATCAGTCTTGACCCTGCGCCCAATGGGAACAGTCCAGCCCGAACTGCCAGGCCAGGGTCCTCCTGGACTGGAAACAAGCATCCTAGGACCGGTTTTGGGCTTTCAGCCCTCATCAGCCAGGATAGCTTGACTCCAGTGGCATGGAGAGCACGGGACCCACGTCTGGGCATACCCGTCCCACTCGGGGTGACAAATGCAAAAACAACAATTGATGGACAGAATGCAGAACAATGTCATACATTCACCCCAGTACAGAGATCTGGGCCTAAATCCATCGTTTTTTGCTCACCATGCCATTCCAGTTTGGACCCAGCCATATGCAAATCAGTCTTGACCCTGCGCCTAATGGGAACAGTCCAGCCCGAACTGCCAGGCCAGGTCCTCCCTGACTGGAAACAAGCATCCTAGGACCGGTTTCGGGCTTTCAGCCCTCATCAGCCAGGATAGCTTGACTCCAGTGGCATGGAGAGCACGGGACCCACGCCTGGGCATACCCGTCCCACTCGGGGTGACAAATGCAAAAACAACAATTGATGGACAGAATGCAGAACAATGTCGTACATTCACCCCAGTACAGAGATCTGGGCCTAAATCCATCGTTTTTTGCTCACCATGCCATTCCAGTTTGGACCCAGCCATATGCAAATCAGTCTTGACCCTGCGCACACATGGGAACAGTCCAGCCCGAACTGCCAGGCCAGGTCCTCCTGGACTGGAAACAAGCATCCTAGGACCGGTTTCGGGCTTTCAGCCCTCATCAGCCAGGATAGCTTGACTCCAGTGGCATGGAGAGCACGGGACCCACGCCAGGGCATACCCGTCCCACTCGGGGTGACAAATGCAAAAACAACAATTGATGGACAGAATGCAGAACAATGTCGTACATTCACCCCAGTACAGAGATCTGGGCCTAAATCCATCGTTTTTTTGCTCACCATGCCATTCCAGTTTGGACCCAGCCATATGCAAATCAGTCTTGACCCTGCGCCCAATGGGAACAGTCCAGCCCGAACTGCCAGGCCAGGTCCTCCCTGGACTGGAAACAAGCATCCTAGGACCGGTTTCGGGCTTTCAGCCCTCATCAGCCAGGATAGCTTGACTCCAGTGGCATGGAGAGCACGGGACCCACGTCTGGGCATACCCGTCCCACTCGGGGTGACAAATGCAAAAACAACAATTGATGGACAGAATGCAGAACAATGTCATACATTCACCCCAGTACAGAGATCTGGGCCTAAATCCATCGTTTTTTTGCTCACCATGCCATTCCAATTTGACTTGGGGAGAATGTTTGCATTGTCAGCATTCCGTCCATCATTTGTTTGCTGTAACACTTTTTGCCCTAAGTGGGATGGGTATGCCCAGACGTGGGTCCCTTGCTCACTGTGCCACTGGATTCAAGCTAGCCTGGCTGAAGAAGGGTGACATACCCTGAAACCGGTCCCAGGATCCTTGTTTCCGGTCCAGGGAGGATCTGGCCTGGCAGTTCGGTCTGGACTGTTCCCATGGGGCACAGGGTCAAGACTGATTTGCATATGGCTGGGCCCAAACTGGGGTGGCATAGTGGGCAAAAGAACGATGGATTTAACCCAGATCTTTTGACTGGGGGAGAATGTTTGCATTGTCAGCATTCCGTCCATCATTTGTTTGGTGTAACACTTTTCGCCCTAAGTGGGATGGGTATGCCCAGACGTGGGTCCCTTGCTCACTGTGCCACTGGATTCAAGCTAGCCTGGCTGAAGAAGGGTGACATACCCTGAAACCGGTCCCAGGATCCTTGTTTCCGGTCCAGGGAGGACCTGGCCTGGCAGTTCGGTCTGGACTGTTCCCATGGGGCACAGGGTCAAGACTGATTTGCATATGGCTGGGTCCAAACTGGGGTGGCGTAGTGGGCAAAAGAACGATGGATTTAACCCAGATCTTTTTACTGGGGGAGAATGTTTGCATTGTCAGCATTCCGTCCATCATTTGTTTGCTGTAACACTTTTCGTCCTAAGTGGGATGGGTATGCCCAGATGTGGGTCCCTTGCTCACTGTGCCACTGGATTCAAGCTAGCCTGGCTGAAGAAGGGTGACATACCCTGAAACCGGTCCCAGGATCCTTGTTTCTGGTCCAGGAGGACCTGGCCTGGCAGTTCGGTCTGGACTGTTCCCATGGGGCACAGGGTCAAGACTGATTTGCATATGGCTGGGTCCAAACTGGGGTGGCGTAGTGGGCAAAAGAACGATGGATTTAACCCAGATCTTTTGACTGGGGGAGAATGTTTGCATTGTCAGCATTCCGTCCATCATTTGTTTGCTGTAACACTTTTTGCCCTAAGTGGGATGGGTATGCCCAGACGTGGGTCCCTTGCTCACTGTGCCACTGGATTCAAGCTAGCCTGGCTGAAGAAGGGTGACATACCCTGAAACCGGTCCCAGGATCCTTGTTTCCGGTCCAGGGAGGACCTGGCCTGGCAGTTCGTTCTGGACTGTTCCCATGGGGCACAGGGTCAAGACTGATTTGCATATGGCTGGGTCCAAACTGGGGTGGCGTAGTGGGCAAAAGAACGATGGATTTAACCCAGATCTTTTGACTGGGGGAGAATGTTTGCATTGTCAGCATTCCGTCCATCATTTGTTTGCTGTAACACTTTTCGCCCTAAGTGGGATGGGTATGCCCAGACGTGGGTCCCTTGCTCACTGTGCCACTGGATTCAAGCTAGCCTGGCTGAAGAAGGGTGACATACCCTGAAACCGGTCCCAGGATCCTTGTTTCCGGTCCAGGGAGGACCTGGCCTGGCAGTTCGGTCTGGACTGTTCCCATGGGGCACAGTGTCAAGACTGATTTGCATATGGCTGGGTCCAAACTGGGGTGGCGTAGTGGGCAAAAGAACGATGTATTTAACCCAGATCTTTTGACTGGGGGAGAATGTTTGCATTGTCAGCATTCCGTCCATCATTTGTTTGCTGTAACACTTTTCGCCCTAAGTGGGATGGGTATGCCCAGACGTGGGTCCCTTGCTCACTCTGCCACTGGATTCAAGCTAGCCTGGCTGAAGAAGGGTGACATACCCTGAAACCGGTCCCAGGATCCTTGTTTCCGGTCCAGGGAGGACCTGGCCTGGCATTTTGGTTTGGACTGTTCCCATGGGGCACAGGGTCAAGAAAGATTTGCAAATGGCTGGGTCCAAACTGGGGTGGCGTAGTGGGCAAAAGAACGATGGATTTAACCCAGATCTTTTGACTGGGGGAGAATGTTTGCATTGTCAGCATTCCGTCCCTCATTTGTTTGCTGTAACACTTTTCGCCCTAAGTGGGATGGATATGCCCAGACGTGGGTCTTTGCTCACTGTGCCACTGGATTCAAGCTAGCCTGGCTGAAGAAGGGTGACATACCCTTAAACCGGTCCCAGGATCCTTGTTTCCGGTCCAGGGCGGACCTGACCTGGCAGTTCGGTCTGGACTGTTCCCATGGGGCACAGGGTCAAGACTGATTTGCATGTGGCTGGGTCCAAACTGGGGTAGCGTAGTGGGCAAAAGAACGATGGATTTAACCCAGATCTTTTGATTGGGGGAGAATGTTTGCATTGTCAGCATTCCGTCCATCATTTGTTTGCTGTAACACTTTTCGCCCTAAGTGGGATGGGTATGCCCAGACGTGGGTCCCTTGCTCACTGTGCCACTGGATTCAAGCTAGCCTGGCTGAAGAAGGGTGACATACCCTGAAACCGGTCCCAGGATCCTTGTTTCCGGTCCAGGGAGGACCTGGCCTGGCAGTTCGGTCTGGACTGTTCCCATGGGGCACAGGGTCAAGACTGATTTGCATATGGCTGGGTCCAACCTGGGGTGGCGTAGTGGGCAAAAGAACGATGGATTTAACCCAGATCTTTTGACTGGGGGAGAATGTTTGCATTGTCAGCATTCCTTCCATCATTTGTTTGCTGTAACACTAGTGGGCCTGCAGCACTTATTGTGCCACCCACATGAGTAGCTCTGAAAAGGTATCTCAGACCAGCCACTGCAGTGTCTGTGCGCAGTTGTTAGCTGCCATGTCGACTTAGCAAGTGCACCCACTTGCTAGGCACTAACCTTTCCTTTTTCTACATGTAATGCACCCCTATGGTAGGCCCAAGGTACCCCTTGGGCAGGGTGCAGTGTATGTGAAAGGTAGGAAATGTACTGGTGTGTGTGACATGTCCTGATAGTGAAATACTGCCAATTTTGTTTTTCACTATTGAAAGACTATCTTGCCCCATAGGATAGAATGGGAGTTTATTTATAACATCTTATAAATATAACGTCCTATTGGGACAAGATAGAGGAATAAAGTTTAGGCGCTCTGAACTCAGAATTCAATAACACATATTTTAGTAAAGATGTTTTTTTAATTGTGTGTTTAAAAATGCCACTTTTAGGCTGGTGAATTTTTGTTAGTCAACTTTTGGAGGGAGAAAATCACTGAGAGGCTATGCCTAATTGAGACATGCGGTATTTTGAATAAACCACGGAGTAGGAGCTGCTTCCGAATGGAGAACGTTTGAGGAAACCGAAGGCACAAAATTAAGGCAGAAAAAAGCTGTGAGCAATTTTCTTCTTTGCCAGATACTCCGCTGCATTCTGACGCTACCGGAAGTATTCTTTTCAAGCAGGGAACATATTTTATCTCTGCAGGTTTCTCCACAAAGAGATTCCAAATTGCCTGAAGAAAAAACTAATATCTTCTCGCCAGATAATACCATCGCACGCAGAAACAAGGTGCATTGAATTAAGAAGCCCTGATGAGAGTCCTTGTATTTGTAGCCTAGGACTTGAAATGCGTTGGCATTTTTCTGACATTGAGGAACTGAGATTCAATTATCACGCCATACGGAGGGCTTTAAAATTGTGTTCCCCTGTTATGGACACTATGTTTCGTTCCCTTTGTGACTATAAGCTATGTTAATCATTTGATTCATTATTTGATTACACATGCTAATTATTTGATTTATTATTTTGATTGCACATAATCTTTTGTTTTTTGTGTATTTGTTGTACATTATGTGGTGATGTCGTATTGTTGGTTGTCATTAATGACAGTATTTCATGTATTATTAATTTGATGATTGAGTCTTTGTGACTTTTTTGTATAGAAAGTTGTTAATATTTTTGTGTGTCTTTTTTGTTTGCAACTGAATGAATATTTGAAAAAACAAAATGAATTTTGATAAGTAAAAAATAAATAAAAAACTTGGTCAAATAAAATAATTATCTTTGACCTCCACGGTAAATCATAAGTGTATTTAATGATACAAGGTCCAGGTAAAACCCCCTTTTTTTCCTTTTTCTTCTTACTTTTAGAAAGTAGGCATTTTCTCGTTTAACCATTCTGTGTGCCTCTGCCTGTTTGTGCATTGACTGTCTGGTTTTGGAGTGACAGGGGCTGGGGATGTTCATTCACTGTAGACAGCCACTGGGGTGGGGGGGGTTGAGGTGTGCCTGGCCCTTCCTGGATGTCTCGGAGCTGAGCTGAATGGGGCTTGGCTGCATATAGAGTAGTGGGAGGAGATTTCCTTGTACCTAAATAGGGCCTGTCTCCCTTGCAAAATGCTGTCTCCACCCCCTGGGGTCGTACTGCACCAGTGAGGACAGAACTGGTTTGGACTGGGCTCAGAGACCCTTACACAAAGAGAACAGACATTTTGGGGTATAAGTATTGGGCCTACAACCCCAGAACTTTAGACTACTTCTGCAATCAAGAGAAACCTTTGCTAAGGAGAAGAGCTGGAGAAACTGGAGAAGGAGTACTGCCCCTTTGCTGTGTGCTGTCTGGGGGTTGGCCTGCAGTAGTTGTTTCTGCCAAGGAAAAGGCAAGGACTTTGCTGTGTGCTGTGTCCCCCTGCTTGAGGAAGATCTCCAAGGGCTTGAAATAGAGCTTGCCTCCTGTTCTGAAGTCTTAGGGACACAAAGACTTCACCCCCAGCTCCCATGAACTTCCTTGATGGGAGTTCTGACCTGCCAAGAGGTGCCTGTGACTGTGGTGGACCTCTGGAGGTTGTTCCTGCTGTTGGGAGCTGGAAAAGCCACGCAACTACAAGAAAATCGACAAATCGCTCTTCTTGCAGATGTTTTTCCGGCACAGCACCGATGTGCGAGAAGAATCTCCTTGCATCGCTGCGCCACTGCCAAAACCAATGCAGCGCCTGTCGCCGCTGCAAGAACCGACGTATCGAGGGACCCCGGCTGAAGAAACCGATGCAGCAACGCTCGAAATCGCTGCATCGATCGCCGACGCATCCCGGATTTCCACGCATCGTACCTGTGCGGCAAGTTTTCCCAATGCATCACCCGCGGACCAGAACCGTCTCGGATTCGACGTATCACATCCCCCTACAGACCTGATTCGACGTATCACTTCTCCTGCGTGCAGCAGAACTGTCACATCGCCTCCCCATGGTCTCAGGAACTGACGCATCTCTTTGTTTTTCGACGCTTCCCATTCCTGCGGCTGTTTTGTTAAGAACAAAACAACAATCATGAACATTCTGCGCCATCTTGTCTGATGAAAGTTCCTACGTGCACATAAACTACAGTCATTCTGATTGACCACAGCCATTTTGTACTCTGTTGGTCACCTTCATTTCACCCTGTCCTCTCAGCCTTCTGACTCTCTGACCAAACCTGATATGTGTGCTGGGGGCTATAAACTATCTCCACGACAAACATCAACATCACCTGCTGCCTCAAACTCGTCTTTCCTCTCATCCCTGCACAAACAGGTTACAAACACCAAACAGACTCTTGCAAGCATGGTTTATTGCACTGCACACAGCAAGACTTGTTTTTTGCCAACAATGGGACCTGTTTTTATCAACAGAACGGACTCTTAGATCTGGCCGGTCTCACTCGTTTTTAGACCCTGAAGCAAGGTCCAGCTGCAATTAAATTGTCTGTTTTTGACCCGGGCGGGAGGAGAGTTAATGTTGGGCTTGTGTAACCATGTTGATGAAACAATGTCGGGCTTGTGTGACAACCTGCCCGGGCGGAGACTCCAAGCTTGTAACCATGATAAATGAAACAAATACATTGTGTAAAACCTGTATAAAAGGAAGAGCTAAAAGCATTGCCAGCAGAACACCTCCCTGAGACATCCCGGTGTCTCAGTTGACGCGATCTCCTCATGAGAAATAAAAACCTTCTTGTCTCCCAGCTTCCAGCGCTTGCCTCATTATTTTGATAGCGAACCCAAAGTGAATTAGAGGTGGAACCCTGCACCGGGCAGCATTGAGGGTCTTAGAAGACTCGCTGCCTTTCACAAATTGGCGCCCAAGCGTAGGGGCCCATCAGCGACGCACAGGTCCGGTAGAGAGGTCCTAACGACGGAGTGAACAACTAAAAGATTGGGGTATACCTGCCTGAGAAGACCCTTGTCTGGCTGCCGATCGACTGAACTTCACCAGTTCCGAACGGACCTCTCTCGAGTGACCTGCGGTCCTGACTGGGACCTTAGAGGAACGCCGCATTGATTGTTGGAGTGAGAGGACAACCAGGCGCTGGAAGGGGAAGACTAAGAACTGTCCATACGGACCGGGTAAGGTTGTGAAAAAACGACTTAAATTGATTGATTGATTGATTGAATAGTTTGATTGAAATACTAGTATTCCTTTTTTGATATCGAGTTATTTGAGACATTCCCTGCTTGCAAACAACGTAGAATAGGAATATTCTCTCTTTGCAGACAGCGAAGGACAGGTAGTGCAGACTTTTTGTCTAAATTGATTGATTGAGATATTCATTTTGACCGATAAATACGTCATGCCTGTTTTCTCTAGATTGTTTGATTGTTTTGGACCGGACCGTTTGTTAGAGGTCAGTCATCCGGCACCGCCGGAAGGCACCCCTAACAAGGACATGTACGTAAAATATGGATTAGCCACCAAAGCTTATAGCAAACTATGGCATAAGTACACTAGGAAGGACCGGGTAAATCAGTGGCCACTGACGGGATCTTTCGATCCCGCTAAAATAGAAACGTTAGAATTAGCTCTCCACAAAAAGAAAGCTAGACCAGCCATGTTTGATAGTTTTAGTTTATGGCGAAAAGAGGCAGCTCAACGAAAGAAAAGAGACGAAGCTAGACAAGATAAAGAAACGCGAAAATCAGCTTACCAAGCCTGTAAAAAGTTAGAAGAAGAACTAAAAGAAAAGGAAATCGATAAAAAGGAACAGGAATCAAAAATATCAGGTCAATGCCCTGTTAGAACGCCCTTAACTCTTTACCCCGAGTTACCAGCAAAACAGGGGTTAGATGATGATTTATTGTTAGGTCCCCCAATGATATACATGCCACCCCCTTATGCCCCTACTCATCCCGTAGTACAACGCCAGGACCCCCAAAGTATAGCTGGAGATGGCACGATCGCCTCAGTCTCCACCGCCTCTGCTCCCACCGAGCCACCCACACCAAATGCCTCATCAAAGGAGGCAGTAGTAGAGGTAGGAACCAAGGAAATAGGAGCGCCCAGGGTCCCGCAATTAAGTAAAAATGAGCGAGCAGGCATTGATAAAATAGTTAAAACCCTCATAGATAGGAAAGAAACAGAAGAACACGTAACAGACATATGCGACTCCTATGTTGAAAACCGCAAACGATACTTTATTGTACGTCTCTGTTACCACACCCTTACTGCATATGAAGAGAAGTAGCAAGACGTAGGGCCCGAGCGATTAGTGGCTCTCTACAGGAAGGTAGACATCGGAGATAAAGGCGACAACGATGTTGCAGAACTATTTTCATCCACACTAGAAGTATTGCGTCACCTCATAGAACAAGGACAGATAGATAGGGACAGGACAACTAAGGTAGCAGGACCCCCAGTGGAGAAAACAGATAGCATGATGCCAATAAAAGAAGCTGCCCCTTACTGGGTACCTCCTAGAGGACAAGGGACTAATGACGATATAAACCATCAAGACGCTAGAGGAAGGGTGGTCTACAATTGGGTGTATCAACCATGGGACAGACAGGACATTTTGACGTTCTGTAAATCTCTACCGGATTTACGAAAGAACCCCACCGCCTTTACACCGAGCTAGGTACCGCTCTGGGATCAACAATAATGACACTTGCCGACATAGACTTGTTCTTCGGGTTATGTTTGCCAGCAGATGTGTGGAAACAGATTAGGAAAATAGACCATACCGAACTGCTTGGTCATACCTGGGAACAACTTAACACACTAGATAAACAGCGGAACCCTGGTCAAAAACCGGTTAAAGCAATATTGGACCTCCCTGACAAAATAGTGCAGAAAGTGAAAACGCTGATCCCAGAGAAAAAATAGACTGGTCCATAGTAACCGCGTGCCGCCAGAAACCACAAGAGGATGTCTCAGAGTATTTCTCCAGATTTGAAACGGTGTTCTCCGATTACAGTGGACAAGACATGTCCACCGCAACCGGACACCACTTATTTGTGCAGAACTATGTAAAAGGACTACTACCAGATGTATCCCAGAAATGACAAGCCAGCGAAAGTAGTTGGGCAGCATCTAAACCGGCGGCCATTCTCCAAATGGCCCAGTACTATGAGCATCAGAAAAACGAAAATGACAGGGCTACAGAAAGGAAAAAGAAGGACTTGAAGGAAAGGGTAATGGTAGCACAACTCCAGGGGGCGAATACAGGAAGGGAGCAATATAGGGGAGGATACCAGCAGAATACCCCTAGAGTACAGCCACCTAGTAACAATTCATCGACATCATATGTAGGACGCCAAGACCTAGGACAGGATCAATGTGCATTTTGCAAAGAATATGGACACTGGAAAACCCAATGCCCGGCTTTGTTAGGAGCTGGTAGGGGCAGAGGGGCGAGGAAATAGCAAGTGGACAGAGAGGAAGAGGACGTGGGAGAGGGTACACGAGTGAAGCAAGCGAGGAAAGGCCAGGAAGAGTGAACACATTTGACCATCCCAAACAGAATCAGTACCAACATACAGATTATGACAATACGTACGACTTTGCATAGGACAGCCAGGGGCAAGGGAGGGATCCAGTCGAGCTCTATGTTGATCAGCAAGGCCCTTATGTTACCACTGAGGTCCTGGGCACAAAGTCGCCATTTCTGGTAGACACAGGAGCAACACGTAGTGCACTATCCAAACGACTGATTCCAAGGACACCCTTGTCAGGCTCACATGTGACCTCAATAGGATTTGACGGTACGCCCTCCACCAACCCTTTGTCCCGACCGATCTTAGCGACTGACACGACAGTTAACATATACACCGACAGCCAATATGCCTTCGGGGTGGTTCACCATTTTGGGATCTTATGGAAAGAAAGAGGGTTCCTGACTTCACACGGTACACCCATCCTGCATGGAGATTTAGTCTCCGCCTTGACGCAAGCAGTCCTCCTCCCCAAGAAGTTAGCAGTGATAAAATGCCAAGCACATAGGAAAGTGACTGATCTCATTGGACAGGGAAATGCACTAGCAGACGTTACTGCCCGAGCCACGGCAGGAGACAGAACTACGCAGATTACTTGCATAAATTGACAAACGAGCTAACAATTATCCACCAACAGGTGCAGCAAGCTTTGCCTGACGTATCCAGGGGCCCGGGACATGAAATAAAGCCAGGCGACCATGTTTGATCTGCAACTTCCAAAGAACGAAGAATCTGGAGCCTAGGTGGACGGGCCCCTGGCAAGTCCTGAGCACCACCCGAACTGCCCTCCGAGTGGAAATAAAATGAAACTGACTGCACGCTCCATTGCAAACGAGTCCCTCCAACCCTGGCAACCTGTGAAGGGGTGGAGGTGCAAGAGGAAGTACTCGCAAAAGACCGACCAGCTCTGAGTTGCTACCCACAAGAAGACACCCTCCAACTGTCAGAATTTCCCGACCCCACGGTGCCATCCAGGAAAGGGTACAACCTAAGATCGACGAAAAGGGGGAGCTCCAACAACCAGGCCACTAACTGAGTCAGAGTCTCAGATCGGTAGCACAGCCAAACAACGCTACCAGGAAAAACACCAGACAAAAGTCTGTGGTCCTAACAGTTGGTGAGCTCCTCGAAGATGATGGAAGAAACGGAACACCTGCAAAGCCACCGCAAAGACACCAAGACTTTTGAACTGCACAGTACAAAGACAATTGCACTTGTAGCTGCATTTCTCACCTGCCTCCTGCTAATGGTCACACTCTGGATCATTGAAGAGAATGCACCTGCAAACAGAACATTGTCACCCACCATGCAACCAACCACCAAGAAAGAACACTATCTGGTATCACTACCGCCACATCTCCAAGAACGACGCAAAGAATTCTGGAATAATTCTTTCGTGCAGATGTTGCACCAGCACAATCTTGCCACCAATGCTACCAACTGTTGGGTCTGTGGGCTGTTACCACATGCCACTGAACATTCCATCCCTTTCATCCCTTCGCCCTTTTCTATTCACGGATCTTGCCTTGCCTGGATGATGCTCCTACAAGAAAGTTACAAAGACAATGCCACTTCCGACGGAACAATCGCTCAGTTCTACAACGAGTTCTGGCGAAACAAAACAGGAAGGACAGCCGCCCCCTTCTGCCCTCACACCTTCAATGCGACATTCCAGATTAATGTCCCCTCCAAAGAACGAGTGGAAATGCAAGTGTTCAATAATCCTAACAGAGCCACATTTTCCTACCTGAAGAAAAGAACTTCTGCAACACTGACTGTGGCCCTATCTGTGGTGAACGTCTCTGGCCTTGTATGCATTGAAGGCCGTGGGACTGAGAATGTGGGTCACAGCACCTGTAGCATTGTGGGGACTTTGAACACTGCCAACCCCCAGCGCTTGTTGCATCACCCAATATGTACTTTGTTTGTGGAACCAAAGCCTACACCTGGCTCCCAAGAAACTGGGGGGCACGTGCTACATCGCCTTTGTTTTGCCACCAACCTACACAGCCCCTGCAGAGCATCATCGAGAAAAGCGTTCTAAAGACATTGATCAAACAGACTCTGCCTCATCACAGTTCCTCGACGCAGCCTGATAATTCACCTTCTGTCTATGAAGCAATCGAACATCTCCATAGACTATCTTCAGAAATTCATCAAGGATCAGAGACTTGGACAATTGGAAGTTGGCTTTGGGGCATCTTGAAGGAGTGGGGTTGGAAAATATCAATGATTCTCTTGGTCCCAGTATTGACAATATGTGGTTGTTGTTTGGGTATACACTGTATACCACCTTTGTGTTATCTTTGCATAACTACCTTGCACCCTAAGACTATGGACACTCAGCTAACAAAAATGAGAGTAATGTATGATCAAGAGATACAGGACATTATGGAGATCGAAATAGACTGACAAGCTGGCTAGTTATGTTCAAAGGGGCGACTGTTAAGAACAAAACAACAATCATGAACATTCTGCGCCATCTTGTCTGATGAAAGTTCCTACGTGCACATAAACTACAGTCATTCTGATTGACCACAGCCATTTTGTACTCTGTTGGTCACCTTCATTTCACCCTGTCCTCTCAGCCTTCTGACTCTCTGACCAAACCTGATATGTGTGCTGGGGGCTATAAACTATCTCCACGACAAACATCAACATCACCTGCTGCCTCAAACTCGTCTTTCCTCTCATCCCTGCACAAACAGGTTACAAACACCAAACAGACTCTTGCAAGCATGGTTTATTGCACTGCACACAGCAAGACTTGTTTTTTGCCAACAATGGGACCTGTTTTTATCAACAGAACGGACTCTTAGATCTGGCCGGTCTCACTCGCTTTTAGACCCTGAAGCAAGGTCCAGCTGCAATTAAATTGTCTGTTTTTGACCCGGGCGGGAGGAGAGTTAATGTTGGGCTTGTGTAACCATGTTGATGAAACAATGTCGGGCTTGTGTGACAACCTGCCCGGGGCGGAGACTCCAAGCTTGTAACCATGATAAATGAAACAAATACATTGTGTAAAACCTGTATAAAAGGAAGAGCCAAAAGCATTGCCAGCAGAACACTTCCCTGAGACATCCCGGTGTCTCAGTTGACGCGATCTCCTCATGAGAAATAAAAACCTTCTTGTCTCCCAGCTTCCAGCGCTTGCCTCATTATTTTGATAGCGAACCCAAAGTGAATTAGAGGTGGAACCCTGCACCGGGCAGCATTGAGGGTCTTAGAAGACTCGCTGCCTTTCACAGTTTGCCCTTGTGAATTTTGTCGCAACTACAGGTACTTTGTGAGAAATCACGCATCCATAGTTTTCTATGGACTAAGTTGTTTGAAACCTTTTTAAAGTCATATTCTTATTACATGTATGTTGGATTTTTTTTCGTTTGGTCTTGTTGAGTTTAGATAAAGATACTTTATTTTTCTAAACTGGTGTGGTGTCCATTTGTGGTGTTATCACTGTATTACTGTGTGTTTTGAGTACAAATACTTTACACATTGCCTTTGGGATATGTCTGTCTGCTTGTGCCAAGCTACCCAGGGGCTGAGCAGGGGTTATCTAAAGTGTGTATCCCCCTTACCCGGAATAGAAACAATGGTCCCTATTTGGACAAAGGTACCTACCTCTGCCAACTAGAGACCCCCATTTCTAACAATCACCAATTAAAGTGGCTTCAGTTGTTTCTACTACACTTCAGAATTATACCCCAAAAAATGTACTTTGTTTTTACTTTCCTAACTGCTGAGTGCATACAGTTCATTTAGAGGTATTTACATGTTGTTGTGTGATGCAATGCAAAAGAAAGACATCCTAAGATTGACACATAATTCACTTTAAAAAACTCCTCTCGCTCTGCAGTCAGAGAAAGAAAAGTAAACACCAATCCCCATGTTAAAAGAATAACCAGCAACTTGTCAAAAGACATGGCCTGACAATTGACCTCTGTCGTTGAAGCACCACGGACGTGACAAGATAAACAAAAGACTTTATTTATTGTTCGCCTAAAAGCACAAAGCACAACTAACAGTTATCTGATCGTGCTAGACTGGGTGAAAGTTCCAAGTTCAAGCGGACTGCGATGGATTGCAGGCTGGATACAGGGACCGGTTTAGTCCTGCTGAAAAAGTTATCTTCTCAAAGTCCATTGCGAAGAGCCCAGTTCATAGTGGAGAAGGCCTCATGGAGTAGTGAGAGCGTCGCAGATGGTCATCGCTGTAGTGCACACAGCAGGCTTGGTGTTGCGGGCGGTTCTCGCTGCAGCGCGAAGATCCTGTCAGGCATCACAGACAGTTGTTGTTGGAGCTTTGCATTGGCAGTCACGGCGGGCTGTCAATGCTGTAGGGCGATGTGCAGATATCATATTGCTGGTTGTCAGTGGTGATCACTGTAGTGCGAAGAGTCGAGTTGAACAGAGCTTTGTGTTAGCAGTCATCGTGGGCGGCAAGATCTTGGCGCAAACTGGCCCATTCGCAGTTGTGAAGAGCCCAAAACTTCAGGATTTCTCCTTTTCTTCAGAGGAGTGCTCTCTGATGCCAACCGCTTGAAACTGATTATAACAAAATGCATTTGCAACACCTGAGCCCCCTGACAGTTAAGGCAGAAGTGATTTGTAATTCTCAGCTGTTTGTGTAACTGTTAAAGTCCCAGTGGGTACGAGACCTGGAGCCTGGACAGGACAAGTGGACAAGAGCCAGGGGGAGGGCGCAGACAGCACCACTGCTCATCTCCCGCAGATATGTGGGTTCCCGGTGAGATGGAGAAATAAAGCATTAATGGGTGATTGTATTCTGTCTCTAATGTGTGCAGACAACTATGTGAAGAGAATCGGAATGCTAATACATTTCTTTTACATTTCGGCTCTGGTGGATTACATCAAAGTACAAAACACACATTTAAGGAAAAGTAATGGATAGGTTTTGGCGCAGTTGGTGATTGATAGGGGTTGATAAAATGTAACTTGTCAGCCACAATTCTCATGCACACATATCTGCTAAAGTGGTCACCATACTAGTTGACACTAAAAAGTATTAACAGGTTGCACAGTATTAACCATAAAAATCCTAAACAATTTTTCTGGCTCATTATTTGACAAAACGTACATGACTCCAATGTCCAATTATACTAATACTAATCCCCTGTTTATGCACCTTGCTGTGGTCACAGACCGTGGGGCACTGTACATGGCAGATACTTTTATTAACTAAAACAATAATGCTGAACGTAACATTAAACAGGCAGCGTTGTAGGGGTTAAAACCTGTGCCCTGCAGGTTGCATAAAAATTGTGAATAAGAGTTATTTTATTGTTTTTTCATCATTGCTGCAGAACAGGTTTGGGGTGGCTCTTCTTTTAAACGTCCTTTCCAGCCTGCTTTCCAGACACAGCCTTTGTTGTAGTGCTGTCCTGTAGAGAGGGGCAGTATCCGGCCTGGAGAACCCACAACAGAGGCAGGAAGAGGTGTGAGATTTCTGCACTCATCTGTCATCAGCCCAATTGAAAGTGTGACCAAGAATGGCAAAAGGCCTGGCCTCATCTAAAGGTCCCCTTTACCCGGCAGAACAACATCTGCAGTTTCCACCTCTTACTCCTACCATTTATCATCAATAGAATCAATAATGTCAATTTGCTACTTCTATGTGTGCTGCATTCTGCAGCACACATAGAAGTAGCAAATCGTCATTATTTAATGATTGTGTATGTGCAGGAGGGGACACCTTCGTACACATAAACAATCATTAATGGCGTACACAGCACAGCACACATAGAAAAAGCAAAAACGAGGAGAAATAAAAGTATTTCTCCTTGTTGTGCCATTTTAAGGACTGCTATTAAATGGCGTTAGTTTTTGGCACTGCCTCAGATTTACACATCATTGTAAGCCTGGGGCAATTGGTGCTGCGGTGGAACGCCCACAGCAACACCAATTGCACGCCCCTTTCATGCAGAAAACTGCATGAAAGGGTACCATATTTACAAAGAGGCGTTAAGCCCCAAAAAGTGGCTTAACGCCACTTTGTAAATATGGAGCGGGGCATTGTACCACAGGAACGTCGGTAAAAGTGGCGTTCCGGTGGCACAATGCCCTTGTAAATATGCCTCACAGTTTTTAAACTTTTAGATTAATTCTAGATTTTCCTGATCTTTTCTCAAATCAGCCAGATGGAAAGGTCAGGATTAAAAATCATATCTCCTGGTTCCTCAATTTCCAGTTAGCCCTCTAGACCACATCCGGGGTGGCAGGTACTGTGATGAAAACACCAAAAGGCTAAGTTTTCAGGGAAATGTCACTGTATCATGGGCCTTGCCTCGAGAATTTATAATTCTGAGTTTATTTCCACCATATTTAGGTTAAGCGGTAAAGCCAGAATTTATTGTATTGGTGGCTGGTGACCTTTGACGATGATGGGACGTAGCATCTTTCTACTATTCAATGATCGAGTGAGTGAAGAGAGTGACTATAGTGGCTGCGGGGAGGGGGCTTGGGGAATCTCTCAAAAGAGTTTGACAAAATGGAGTCCAATAGTGCATTTTTCACTTAAATTTGGCAAAACAGGCCTTCTTGAGTTCTTGACTGTGGTCTTCATGCCCCTAAGACTCTTTCCTCTTCAGTCCCATTTAGCCAATTTCAACCCCTCCTACCCTCCACCCTTCTCGTAGTGCTCCTCCATTCGTCCTTCTTGGCAGCTACACCTGCATTTATATGTTCCTTGTGCCCTTCAGTTCCATCTCAGCCCATGTTTTACAGTGTCTTATCTGCTAGTTACTTCATATGCCTTTAACCCTTTGCACTTTTGTATTATCCCATGCTTTCTGTATAAGACTCCCCCCAGCTCCATCACAAACTTCATCAGCCTTCTTCTCTCCACCGTCCTCAAACTTTTTTTTCCGATGGTGCTCTCAACCTTCTCCACCTCGCAATACACCTTAGTACCTTATCGTCTCTTCTATTCACCAAATATATAGGTTCATCAGGGGGTCCCTTGACCAGGAGACGGCCTCTCCAGTGTCTATTGCTCAGTTATTCCTGGACCATCCTTTATACTTGCATGACTGTGTCACTCAGTCTCTTTGTCTCTTTCTCATTCTATCTTTCTGTGTCGCTCTCTTTGTGTCACTTTGTAATTTTCTCTTATCACTGTTTCTGTTACTTTCGGACACTGTGCCGCTCTCTTTGTCACTCTGTATCACTGTCACTGTCACTGTAGGAAAGTCCCTCTTTTGGAGATGGTTAGTCCCCAATTTCTTCCTGGTAAATGATGTAATTTCGACCGGAAGTGCACAGGGTCCCTGCCAGCGAGGTCCCCTGTGCCAGAAGCTCTTTCCCTAAACTTTACCTTTTGTTTCCCAATTGGCACAACTTCAGTACCCCTTGGAAGTCACTGGTAAATGGTACCCCTGGCACCTACGGCATTGGCTCTGAAGAGGGACCCCAAGGTTAGCAGCACAAATTGTGCTCCCCTAGGGTCCCCTCACCAAGACCATGCACACTGCCACTGCAGACTGCGTGCCTTGGTACAGACCAAACTGAAGAGCCGACATGGCACACATCCCTGTGTGCCATGCTACAGACACTGCATTGGAGATAGGTAAGACACTCCTAGCTCAGGCCTTATAGTCCTAAGGCAGGGTGCACTATAACTCCTGTGAGGACATATCTGCATGTTGAAGCCATGATTAGGCCGCTCTCGTTTGGGAACGTGGATCTGTTCCCCGACACCACTGTTTTAGATACCAAAGTGACAGCTGTGGAAAAGAAGGGGAAACTGAGAAGTATGTGCTGTTGATGAAGCAGTTGTGTCCTCCATTTTTGTGCTAGACATCAATTCACACGCTACAGTCCCATCAGTGTTTGATTGATGACCATGGTACTGAAGTCCGCTTCAATCACTATCATATACAGGGGCGCTGCTTATTTCTGCCAGACAGGTCTACATCAAAACATTACTAAGAGTGACAGTAAACATCCAGCTACATATAGTTGTCGATAAGTCTTCTGCCAGCTGGGCTATTTCGATGCATGATTCGTTTGAGTTTGAGATAAACATGTTTAACACGCTCTGTAGATAACACAAGTATTGTTTGCTTTGCCAGGCCGGTGTTTACCCCACCCTTGTGCTCAAACACTTGAAACAAGCGTTCGCACATTAACTGAACTGTCCCTGAATTAGATTTAATCTGCTTTAATCAAAACACGCTCTTTAAGCGTGGTGGCAATTTGCATCTCAAATTTATTTTGTGAACGGATTGAAAATCAAGTCTGTTGCATTAAGCAGGTTTAACAGCATGAGCTAACCAACGTTTAACTCGTACTTGAAGTTTCAGCCTTTGCAATCCAGTTCTGCTGCTTATAACTAGCAGTGGGCAGAACTCTGTGGAATCGCGTGGAGTTTTAACGCAACTCTGTGGAATTCCACGGAGTACACCTCCACGAGTTACTCCCACTCCTAATGCAGTCTACTCTGCATGTAACGACCTGGGCTTGAATACTGCCCTTTATGCCACAATCAAAATCTTTTGTGAAATATATATGTATAGTGGTATTGCAAATTCAAAATATGTACATCCTAACTTTGCATACACAATCATGTATTGCCTCTCAAACCGCCATGATGGGCAGGTGTTTGACCTGTCTGCCTTAGGGTGGTCTTCCACAAAACGTTTGGCCTTACTCCTCCATTTTTGCTGATCTCGTTTTTGTTGGCATTAGGACTCAACACACTTTACCACTGCTAGCCAGTGCTGAAGTGCTTGTGCTCTCTCTTTTAAACATGGTAGAACTGGCTTACACCCAATTGGCACATGTCATTTACTTGTAAGTTCCTAGTAAAGTGGTACTACATGTAACCATGGCCTCTAAATTAAATGCTACTAGTGGGCCTGTAGCACTCACAGTGCCACCCATTTAGGTAGCCCTCAAAACATGTCTCAGGTCTACCATCATTGAAGCCTGTATGTGCTGGGCGTAGTTCGCTGAGTTTTGCTACATAGAACTCCGCAAAGTTACAAAAAAACTGCGAAGTTCGGCGAGTGGCGGAGTGCAGTGCGAACTGCAGTTTGTGCTGGTATTCCTGCCGCTCGGGTAGAAATTCTACCAGAGCGGCAGCTCGTGCTCGCGACCTTACCGTTTGCGATCGCGAACTTACCGATCGCGAGCGGGGAAAAAACTCTGCTGCACATCGCAAAGCGGAGTTTTCTGCACTCCGCAAGCTCCGCGGAGTGCGGAGTGCAGAAAACTCCGCAAACTCCACGAACGGAGCGAAGTTCACCGCCCAGGCCTATTTTTAAACTGCCATTTCGACCTAGCAAAATAAACCTTTCTTTTCAATACATATAAGTCACCCCTAAAGTAGGCTCCAAGAAGCACCTAGGGCAGGATGCAGTGATTTGAAAAGTTGGACATATACTTTTAACTTTTACATGCCCTGGTAGTGAAAAGTTCTTAAATTAGTTTTTCACTACTGCAAGGCCTACCTCTCCCATATGATAACAGTGGGCTGACTTATTACATTTACTAAGTGATAACTTTCAATTGGGAGTAGGTGGAAATGTTGAGTTTGGTGTCTAAAGAATTGTACTTTAAAACCCTCCTTACTGGTAAAATCAGTAGCAATCTTTCGTATTAAAAAAATACCTTGAGCAGCAAAGAGCTGGCAGATAAACAAATTCATATAAAATGGTCAAGATTCTTTTGTAAAATGGAAATTATGTCTTTTCTTGCTCTAATAATCATTCTGAAATGGTTTAGGCAGGTTTATGTTTCAGAAGATATATTGGTTTGTATTGCTTTTCTCTATTTTTCAGGAGAGAGCAGAAAATATTCTTCTATTCTGAAGCTAAACCTGCTCTGTCCACAGACCATTCCCCACATAACAGCAGAAAGAAAAATCCCCCACACATTCACCATCTGCTCCAAGTGGATTTAGGTCCATTATTACCCCTGGAAGGGTATAAAACACACAGAACTGGACTCTGTATTCCTGGGTCTATGTGTTATTTCCCAGTCTCAAGGACACTGTAGGCAAGCCCCACATACAGGTGAAGGGATACCAACTGGCAATGGAGATAGTGGCTTTCCATTACCTCACACCAATATTCATAAAAACTCATATTGGGGGGGTTAAGTTCCAGACTACGCCTCATATTTGATAATCTAGTTTAAGGTGCAGATTACTAACATCTTTAATGCTTCTCCTCCCTGCGTGAGGTATGGTATGGTTTACTGCCACCTGGTGGAATCCTTTGGAGTGCAGGGCATTCATTATGTTGATGACATGCAGATTCTCTTAACCTGGGATGGGAACATCTCTATCGCCCAGAATAGATTTGAAGCATGCTTGTTAGAGGTGTTTCAGTGGATGCACTGGAATCATCTCCAGTGCAACACTGGTAAAACAAAAGTTTTGATCTTTGGATCTCCTCCCCCTTCCTGGGGTGGTGAATTCTGGCCTAGCTCTGCTCCTTATCCTCTGATTCCTGCCAAAGTAGTTCGGAATCTCTGAGTGAAGTTTGATAACAATCTGTCCTTTAAATCACAGGTAGAGAGTGTATTTGGAACCTGTTTCGTTCTTCTCCATTTTCTGAGGAAATCTTTGTTCCTGCTACCCTCTCTGTGTCAGAAGATGGTAGTCCATGCCCTCATAACATCTTGGCTGGACTATGCCAATGCCTTATACTGGGGTCTCTCTCTGTACCAACTCAAGAGACTCCAGCTGGTGCAGAATGCTGCCGCCCGGCTCCTGCTTAACATCCAGAGAAACAACTCAATACATTCTTATCTCAAGGAACTGCACTAGCAGTCTATTCAGGAGAGAGTGAAGTAAAGGGACTGGTGTTGACCCATAGAGACATCTATGGCCTAGGTCTCTGCTATCTAACCAAATAACTCTCATATTACCTTCCGCCTAGAACTTTACACTCAGCGGATACACTGTTGGACGGTGGTACCTAAGACTAGGAGGAAGAAATGAGGAGGTACCTCCTTCTCAGCGATGGCTACTTCGGGCTGAGATGCCCTTCCCCTGCACCTGCGTGCTACTAAGGATGCAGGCTCTTTCAAGTGTGACTTAAAAACCTGGCTGTTTAACTGTGCTTTCTAACTCATGCTCCACATGTGAGATCATTGGTCGATGAATTTGTTAGTGCTGGGACACTCTATAGAGTAGCTGTGCGCTTTACAGATTCTATTTTGATTTGATTTGATTTGATCTGTATCTGGAGTTACATGAATACAGCATTTCCTATGAGGCATGTTCGTGGAATGAGAAAATAGGGATACCAAAATGCTTTTAACTTGTACCCTCAATTCTACATTGTTTAATATTACTGTATCCGCAAATGGCATGCACCTTCCTGAATAATGGAGATAGTGCTTCCATTTCCTTTACCTAAGCCATGCCTTTGTTTTCTTTCCGAGCACAAAAATACCTGGTTACCCACAACGCACAGGCTGCTTAACTGTGTGAGTGGCCACAAGAAAGACATCATTGCTTGGCAGACAGATTCTACATGTAACATAGTAACAATGACAGCAGAGCTAAAAGCAATGGTTGTGGAATGGGCCAACATTTAGGGATTGGAGGTAAATAATTAAGGTTAGAGACCACTCGCTGTATCCTATGTGTCAGTATTCACAGGTATGCATGCACACAGACACAGCTGTCTTACTACTCCATTCCTTATTATCAGACACCTCTATCATATTGCTGTTTCTATTCTTCTGAGGAAGCTTCTCTACACCTATCATGTCCCTGCTCCTCCCCACACTTCCTGTCCAGCCCCTGGGCAGGAAGTCCTGCCCTGGCTGTGGAATGTGTCCTAGACGGTCCTATTGTCTTAGCAACATGACTCCACTCTTCTAGGACGATGGGCCATGTAAGCCTTTGGTATGTTAGCAAGTTATTCTCCCACCTTTTTCAAAATAGGGAAGAAAGTAGTTTCTTTCCCATTCTCTGCAAAAAAAAAGCAGGGTTCCTATGATCCATATATGTCTTGAGAACAACACAAAAAACCTCCTAGCACGTAGGGGTAACTACATGAACCCCTAATTCCAAATTCAAAAGACTAGTGGAACATTTTTTCCACTATAGCCAGCAGCCGCAGGAGAGAAGAATGACAGCCCACAAAGGCCTTGTGAGTAATACCTAAAAAGAGAAGCTCCTTCACAAGAGAAGCCACAAAGCAAGGAGACCTGGCTGATCCTAAAAGTAAAGGGAGGACTAGCTCCTCACATCCGACTGTTAGGCCCCCATTACATGGTTAGTATAATTTATCATATGGTTGGAAATAGCGCTTATGGGCAAACTAGTAGTTACAAGGAATGCAGCAATATTGGAATCCGGGTAACTCTCCATTTCGGGCCATTTCACCAACCGAATGCATGTGAAATTGCTAGGTGAGTATAGGCCGGAAAGTGGTGTATTAATGTGTGTTGGGCTGGGAATGTCCTCTGCATTGTAAACAAGCGGGTACCTCTGCCCTGAATGCCTAACTGCTTGTGAAACTGGTATCCTGACTTTTTGTTTGGCCCTAGCACCATGCTCATCTAGTGTTTGCATAGAGGGCTTGGCCTGTCTTGGTTACTGAGAGGTCCAGGCCCTGCTCTGTGACCTGGAAACAGGACATGTGTCCATGTCCTGGGTAAGTGACATAAAGTAGTGGTGCATCGTACCGAGTGTTTATGAAACATTAATGTGACCGGACCTAGTTCTCTGTGACAAGGAGAGAGCAGTTTAATACCAACACCTTACTACCTCTTAATGATAACATTTCCTGAACCCTAAAAGCTCCTTATCACCCCTTCACACTACCTTTCCCTGAACCCTAAAGCCTTACTACCCCTTAATGCTACACTTTCCTGAACCCTAAAAACCAGTTAGAACCTTTTAACGTTAGCCATCCTTATCCCTAAAAACCTTGAACCACCTCTTAATGCTTCCCTTCCCTGAAACCGCCCAATCCCTTGTTACTACTTAACACTACCCTTCCCTGAATCCTATAAGCCACTTAGATTTCCCCAGCCCCTTCCCCACCTCACTGTAAATACCCTTCTCAAATTTAGCAGGAGGGTGCCCCCTTGCCACAGCTCACAGTACACTTAGCTTTCCCCTATAAAGCACAACAGTTTTCAATTTTTTTGTAACCACAACTGTTTTCATTCTAGTTTTTCAGTAGACAACATTTTTGACACAACTTTTTTATAGTACGTTCTTCCCATAATAGTTTTACGTACACCCTGCAGCACATTTGTGGTAGTATGACTTTGTGTGTGATATAAGCCTGAGTACTGGGACCAGCGGAATCCGTTTTGGATTGCCCCATGTTTGGCACAGCACATGATGGAGCGTGGCTACAGCTTCCCCAGACAGTGGAAAATTATTTACTGCATTCCTGTGGCTGGAGGGTTGAGATCCAGCCACTGAAGTGAGGGATGATGGAGACAGAACTATCCTTAGAAATCCAATACGAGACTAGTTAGCAAAGGGCTGCTGATTAGTTCTTGCTGAGCACTGCCATTGGAAGATTATTGAAGCGAGGGGTGAGGCTGCAGGGTTTGTTGTTCAAGGTGAGGAACTTCCTAGGCAGGGCCTGCCCTTTTGTCTTTCTCTGATTACTGTGCCAGGAAGGCAGATGACTGCCAGCTGCTGCAATCCTACACTTCATTGTGCCCTTGGTTTGTACACTACTGCTGGGAGCCATTAACATTGCTACCTGCTGAGAGAGCCATCAACTAATAGCCAAAAAATGATACTCGAAAGAGAACCAACCCAAACCGGTTCCAAAACCTTAGACAGTGGATACACGTCTCCTGTCTGGAAAATGAGTATAACAGTGGGATACAATTTTACCAACTTTGTTCCATTTCCAAGGTCTTCATGAACAAGAAAGTCAGCTCTCCACAGAGTACTCAAGGACTGCTGTGTGACCAGAGATGGTGCTTGCATGACAGCCAGACTCCCAGAGGAGATGACTTGACGTCTGCACTTTCTGCCGGAGGAGCTAAGTGTCTGCCTAGAGCCTAGAAGCCTGCCTGCATGCTGAGAGAGAGGAAAGGAGCATGCCTTACTCTGCAGAAAGAGAAACTTCCAGGAGGAGACGCCTAGCGTATTTCGGACTTGAGAAAAAAAATCAGAGGAAGCAGACGACTAAAAGGGAGTAAACCAGGAGCAACCCGAGGGGAAAAGTCAGGCCTTCCTGTCTCCCCGAGCAGTTCTTGCTGTGAATTGCACCAAGGCTTTAAATTACCAAGCATCATTGTGTTATTGGCATCCTGCCACATTTCGGAGAAATTTGATTCAGCTGCTGCCGACTTCGGAGTCAGATATCCCTTGTCACCACAGATGTGGAATCCCTGATTGGACTGGGCACTGTGAATGACAAAAAACCCCACCCACTGACAACTGGCAAAGAGGCCAGTCTGTCCATTTGAGTGCCCCATCTGCACCTGGCAGGGGAGGCTGCTACTGCTGAACATGAGTGCCGCCATGTGAGCCTGCTGCGATGATCTTGTTGAGTGGTCAAGTTCTGAGTGATTCTGCTGCAGTGGCACACGCGGAACAGAAGCCTTGACTGTGGAAGTGGCACTGAACACGCCCTTCCTCCACCACTAGAGCCGTACAAATGTATAAACATAATCATGCATTGAAAAGCAATACTACACAAGTTCTGCTATAGAATGCCTATACCTGCATATATTTAACTAGATGGTTTACAATTTTATCCTAGGATAAAATTGTAAACCATCTAGTTAAATATATGCAGGTTTATACATTTGTACGGCTAAGATGGCCGCCATGATGCGATCAGTACAATTTGCGAGTCCTTTGTTTGTTTTGTTAGACTATTTTGAACGAATGAAGTAATCCGTTATTTAAGGGTTGTTATGTGATGCATTCAACTAACACTGACGAAGGCCAGGGTGCCGGAACGCGTATGTTAGTCTTTTGTTTTTTTTGGAGATGAAATAAACAACCGTAATCATTGAGCCCGAGTGCGCAGCTTCATTGTTTCTACTGCGGAGACATGGTGGTGTAAAATATGGTCGTGGGACCGCCTGCGCAGCAGTCGCCAGTAGGTAGTTATAGTTAGGACCTAGTTACCATAGGAAAAGCGTTTTTTGATTTGCCAATATCTTTGGCGCCGTTTGACGAATCTTCGTGAAATTTTCCAAAAAACAGGGTTGGACCGCTCAGTTTGTGTGTTGAAAGTTTCGGGTTATTCGTCAAGCAGGGGCTGAAAAAAAGGGGGATCCCAAAGCGCATTTTCCCCATTGTTAATTTCCATAGTAACTTTATTACAGGCTACAGCCCGAACTGCTGAACGGAATTACACCAAATTTGGCAAAAAGGTAGATCTTGGTTTAGACTGCGCTCTTTTTGTTAAATGGTGTAAATCCGTTCAGTAGTTCCTGAGAAATTTAAAAAAGAAAAAATATTGATATCTGAGCACCGAGGAGGGTTCGCGACCCTCCCGGGCACGAGCTTCACTCTGATTGGCTGCCAACACTCGAAACCAGGAAGTGTTGGCAGCCATCATGTGACTCAGAAAACAGTGAAAAAGAGGTTAAAAAACAAGAAAAGGGGGCAGGGTACAAACACTCTGACCCCCTAGGCCTGCCAAAAAAAGCATTTAAAAAAAAAAAAAATCGCCCGAATTCACGCCACCTCCCCGGGGCTATGTAAATTATATGCGGGACGGCACGCGGCCCTCCCGCAGCCCCAGGGACCGCCACCTCCCCGGGGCTTGTTTTTTAATCTGTGGGGGGGCCTCCCAGGCCCCCCCAAGCCCCGGGGACCGCCACCCCCGGGGCTTTTCTTAAATATGCACAGGGGGCACATGCCCCCCCTGCTGCCCTGGGGACCGCCACCTCCCCGGGGCTTGTATCTAAAAAACAAAATTAGTGTGGGGGGGCCTCATGGACCCCCCCAAGCCCCGGGGACCACCACCTCCCTGGGGCTTTCTTGAATTATTTGCGGGGGCCCCACCAAGCCCCGGGGACCACCACCTCCCCGGGGCTGTGCATATGATTTTATTTATTTTTTATTTATTTTAAGAGTTTTATATAGCGCTGGCTAGACCCGGAGGTATCAGAGCGCTTTACATTGGGTTACACAATGTTACAGACAATGATAACAGATGACACTTTACATCAACACTAAGCAACAGATTGAGAGAGGAAGGAAAGGTGAGACAGATAGAGCGGAGGGGGGAAGGGGGAAATGTGAAGGGGGAGGATGGGGGAAGAGACGGCAGGAGAGACGAAAGGAAGTTTGCACAAAGACCGACTGGGTAGGTGATGTCCGAGGAGGGAATCCACAGCCCGTCTCCCCTATAGCTAAGCAAGGTAGCTCCATCGGGCATAAGTCAAAATCACTAGGTCTCAACTGACGAAGGAAAAGTTCACAAAAGAAAGTCAGGTGGATAAAAGAGGGTGGGAACTATGAGCAAGGACGGGTGAGGGCAAAGGTCAATGGCTACAAAGAGGAGAAGAGTAGAGCGGAGAGGGGTAGGGTGAAGGGAGGAGGGAGGAGGGAGATTAGGTCCAGAGAGACATGGGAGAGTTTGCCCAAAGATCGGCTGGGTAGGTGATGGTCAAGGAGGGAATCCATGGCCCATCTCCCCTATAGCTAGCGAGGTAGCTCCACCGGGCATCAGACAAAGTGGCTATGTCTCAGCTGTCGGGGGAAAGTTCTCATAGTAAATGTCCTAGTAGGTGAGCAGGAACAGGGTCGGGTGAGGGCTGATCAACATCGGGACATACGCATGGCCCCCCTCCAGGAGTCCTTGATGGCCCTGGGGACCGCCACCCCCCAGGGCCGGCTCCTGCAGTGTCCCGGGGTGCCCACCCCGGGACACTGCCGTTTGCTATGACTGGGCGGGAGCCGTGCGGCTCCCGCCCTGTCATAGCAAACCCTGCTTTGCTTCATTGAAGCAAGAGCAGGTTATCCTGCTCTCGCTTCAATGAAGCAAAGCAGAATTGCTTTTGAGCAAGGGGAGCTGCATTAGCAGCTCCCCTTGTGCAAAAGCAATGCTGGCTCCCGCAGGAGGCGGGGAGCCGGCGGGACCGTGGGGGTATTGGGGCTCCCCACACGGTCCCCAACGGAGCGGCCAGGCCCCGGGGGATGGGGTCCCTGGGCCAGAAGTGGCCCAGGAGGGAGCCACGCGGCCCCCCTCCCCTGTGAATTTAAAAAAAAAAAAAGTTAAGGCCGGCCCTGGGGCCATAATTGGCCAGAGGAGGGGGGGCCATGCGGCCCCCCCCAAAGATTTTTTTTTTTAAAAACGACTGGCCATGCCCTGTGGGATGGGGTCCCCGGGGCGAAATTGGCCTCGGGAGGGGGGCCACGCGCCCACTTCCCGATTAAAAAAAAAAAATGAATAAAAAGGGGTCAGGCCCTGGGGGATGGGGTCCCCAGGGCCCCATAAATGTAAAAGAAGGGGGGCCAAACAGCCCCCCTTGTAAAGAAAAATATTAAAAGAAAAGCCGGCATCTAGCCAGAGGCCACGCCCCCTTTCTCCACCACACTGCAAACGCGCCCCCTGGCGCGTTGTTAGTTGGGGAATTAATTCCCCTTGAATACTGAGGGTTCCTGGGGGCCAACTCGCCCACCAGGTACCTCCAGTTTGCGCCCCAGAGCTGCGTTGCAGAGAGATGGTCTGAGGTCACTCCCCTTTTTACACCACTCTGCAACGCAGCTCTGTGGCGCAAACTGGAGGTACCTGGTGGGCTAGTTGGCCCCCAGGGACCCTTAGGATTCAAGGGGACTTAATCCCCCAAATTACAACGTGCCAGGGGGCGCGTTTGCACAGTGGTGCAGGGAGGGGGTGGGGCCTAATATAACAAGTGTGCAAACACGCCCCTGGCGAGTTGTAAATTGGGGATTAAGTCCACTTCAATCCTGAGGTCCCTGGGGCCAAATAGCCCACCAGGTACCTCCAGTAAGCCCCACACAGCTGGATTGCAGAGAGGTGGTCCGAGGACACACCCCTTTTTACACCACTCTGCAAACGCGGCTTCAGGTGCACTGCTTGTGGGGCGATGAGGTCCTCTTGTGTCCTGAGGACCTCAGGACACAAGTGGACTTCATCCTCCGAGCAGCAGTGCGCCAGAAGCCGCGTTTGCAGCGTGGTGTAAAAAGGGGCGTGGCCTCGGAACACCTCTCTGCAAGGCAGCTCTGTGGCGCTTACTGGAGGTACCTGGTGGGCTAGTTGGCCCCCAGGGACCCTCAGGATTGAAGTGTACTTAATCCCCCAATTTACAAAGCACCAGGGGTCGTGTTTGCACACTTGTTATATCAGGCCCCACCCCTCCCTGCACCACTGTGCAAACGCGCCCCCTGGCGCGTTGTAAGTTGGGGGATTAAGTCCCTTTGAATCCTAAGGGTCCCTGGGGGCCAACTAGCCCACAGAGCTGCGTTGCAGAGTGGTGTAAAAAGGGGCGTGGCCTCGGACCACCTCTCTGCAACGCAGCTCTGTGGCGTAACTGGAGGTACCTGGTGGGCTAGTTGGCCCCCAGGGACCCTCAGGATTGAAGTGTACTTATTCCCCCAATTTACAACGCGCCAGGGGGCGTGTTTGCACACTTGTTATATCAGGCCCTACCCCCTCCCTGCACCGCTGTGCAAACGCGCCCCCTGGCGCATTGTAAGTTGGGGGATTAAGTCCCCTTGAATCCTCAGCGGCCCTGGGGGCCAACTAGCCCACCAGGTACCTCCATTAAGGGCCACAGAGCTGCGTTGCAGAGTGGTGTAAAAAGGGGCGTGGCCTCGGACCACCTCTCTGCAACGCAGCTCTGTGGCGCAAACTGGAGGTACCTGGTGGGCTAGTTGGCCCCCAGGGACTCTCAGGATTCAAGGGGACTTAATCCCCCAAGTTACAACACGCCAGGGGGCACGTTTGCACAGTGGTGCAGGGAGGCAGCTGGGCCTGATATAACAAGTGTGCAAACCGCCCCTGGCGCATTGTAAATTGGGGATTAAGTCCCCTTCAATCCTAAGGGTCTCTGGGGCCAACTAGCCCACCAAGTACCTCCTGTAAGCACCACAGAGCTGTGTTGCAGAGAGGTGGTCCGAGGCCACGCCCTTTACACCACTCTGCAAATGCGGCTTCTGGTGCACTGCTGGTGGGGCGATGAGGTCCTCTTGTGTCCTGAGGACCTCAGGACACAAGTGGACATCATCTTCCGAGGAGCAGTGCGCCAGAAGCCGCGTTTGCAGCGTGGTGTAAAAAGGGGCGTGGCCTCGGAACATCTCTCTGCAACGCAGCTCTGTGGCGCTTACTGGAGGTACCTGGTGGGCTAGTTGGCCCCCAGGGACCCTCAGGATTCAAGGGGACTTAATAGGGACGTTATAGTTAGAAATTAGCATTTAAAAAACCTTTGAAATTCACTGAAAAAACCATAGGTTTTAGGGACGTTATAGTTAGAAATTAGCATTTAAAAAATCTTTGAAATTCACTGAAAAAAACATAGGTTTCAGGGACGTTATAGTTAGAAATTAGCATTAAAAAACCTTAGAAATTCACTGAAAAAACCAAAGGTTTCAGGCACGTTATAGTTAGAAATTAGCATTTAAAAAACCTTAGAAATTCACTGAAAAAACCACAGGTTTCAGGGACGTTATAGTTAGTTGGACATTTCACTCGTACAAAACCAGTGAAATTCGGCTGTTATAGTTAGTTCAGCTAACTATAACTCGCGCCCCCGCAATGCACTGCTGATGACGTCACATATTACATCACTCATGACATGGTCAGTGACATCACTGATGACATCTCAAATGACATCACTGATGACATCACTGATGACATCATACACGTGATAATTTGATGCATCTTCTAACACCCTAATATAATCTTTGATACACCCACTCTAAATTACAGACTGCCATTCTCAAAACCATAGACACTCCAACACCAATAACTACATACTCACTTATTGATTCTTAGGTCTACACACCCATCCACTCACTCACCCATACAGTCACTCATACTTTCGGTCACTCATCAGTACAGGACTATCATATGCACTCATACACCTATATAGACACTCACACACTGTCACTCATCCATAGAGTTACTCACACACCTAGTCAGTCATGCAAAGAATTAATCACACTCCCATTTACTCACCTATACAGTTATACACACACCATCTCACTTACTCATACAGATACTAACACATACTTATGCTCTTATACAATCACTGATACAAGCACACACTCATCCCTACAGCCACTCTCACAATCACTCACTCTCACATATAGTCATTTATATACTCCAACACTCACATATACTGCCTTTCACATATGTAGTTACTCACACATGTACCACTGAGACATCCATTCACTCACCAACACACCCATACACACACTCACCCACCCATACAGTCCATCACAGATGCACTCTTGAATCCATACACCCAGTGAATCACCCACTCACACATCTATGCACAGAGTCACACACCCCTCACCCATACAAACACTCAGACACCCATACAGATACACAGACAACCAATCAATAACCCATATAGACACTCATGTAGCTATTCACCAACACATGCAGCCGCTTACACACCAACAGACAGACTGATACAGACATTCACACAGTTTAGTCACTAACCCATGCATTCAGTAAGATATGTTTAATCACTCACTTATAGAGTCAGTCACGCACCTACTAAATCATTCATTTAGACACCCATACACCCACTCATTCTTCAATACACCTTGGTCTATATATATTAAACATATTTAAACTTTACAGAAACACACAGTCACTGGGTGATGTCATCAGTGATGTCATCAGTGATGTCATCAGTGATGTCACTGACCATGTCATGAGTGATGTAATATGTGACGTCATCAGCAGTGCATTGCGGGGGCGCGAGTTATAGTTAGCTGAACTAACTATAACGGCCGAATTTCACTGGTTTTGTACGAGTGAAATGTCCAACTAACTATAACGTCCCTGAAACCTGTGGTTTTTTCAGTGAATTTCTAAGGTTTTTTAAATGTTAATTTCTAACTATAACGTGCCTGAAACCTATGGTTTTTTCAGTGAATATATATATATATATATATGTATATATATATATATATATATGAACACACCATCCCACTTCAGCAGAGAAGAAGGCACGTACTCGAGGATGTTGGATATGGCTTTCTTTATTGTCTCGGGTTTCACTCGACCCCGCGGCTAGAGAGACGCGTTTCGGCTTCGCAGAAGCCTTTCTCAATCTATGCTATATTTATTGCAATTTGGAATTAGGGTTTTGATAAATGACCGGTGTTGAGTTATGATGTGGAGCTACTTTTTCAGTTGTGAATGAATATTGCAGATTTTTCTACAAGGATGGCTATTTACTTATTTGAGTAAATAATCGAGTCATTTTAGAGTGTGATTTATTGATATATGCATTACTAAATTATGGCGCCTAGCTATACATGATCAAGGCGTACATGTAATATGTATAATAATGAATGTGATTTATACAATACAGATGTGGCAGGGTTTGATATTTAATATATTATTACTGAGAACAAGGACAGAGATAGACGACTGGCACTGTGTTACAATGTGGCTTGACTATATTTTTAGCTTTAAATGGCTACATACTACAATATAAACAGAGTGTTGGACTTGGCCCTTTTTGCAGGGTTATCCGCAAGCATTTTGCTTCTTCCTCCTATTTTTCCTGACCTGTGTTTATTGGCTTTAGGACTCTGGGCACTTTACCACTGCTGATCAGTGCTAAAGTGCATATGCTCTCTGTGTAAATTGTTATTGTGATTGGTTATCCATGATTGGCGTATTTGATTTACCAGTAGGTCCCTAGTAAAGTGCACTGAGTGTGCCAGGGCTGGTAAATCAAATGCTATTAGTGGGCCTGCAGCACTGATTGTGCCACCCACATGAGTAGCCCTGAAAAGATGTCTCAGGCCTGCCACCGCGGTGCCTTTTTGCAGTTTGCCAACTGCCATGTCGACTTGGCAAGTGCACCCACTTGCCAGGCCCTAACCTTCCCTTTTCTTACATATAGGGCACCCCTATGGTAGGCCCAAGGTACCCCCCTGGGCAGGGTGCAGTGTATGTGAAAGGTAGGATATGTACTGGAGTGTGTAACATGTCCTGATAGTGAAATACTGCCAATTTCGTTTTTCACTATTGAAAGGCTATCTTGCCCCATAGGACAGAATGGGGAATGCTTTGTAACATTTTACAAGCATATCTTCCCATAGGGATAAGATAGAAAATTGGAGTTTGGTATCCCTGAACTCAGGATTTAATAACACATCTTTTAGTAAAGATGGTTTTTAAATTGTATGTTTGAAAATACCACTTTTAGAAAGTGGCTATTTTCTTGTTCAACCATCCTGTGTGCCTCTGCCTGTTTATGGATTGACTGTCTGGCTTTGGAGTGACAGGGGCTGGGGAGGTGCAGTGGCTCCAGGAGTCTGGATGAGTCAGCACTAGGCTGAATAGGCCTGATCTACATTTGGAGTGGTGGGAGGAGTAGCACCTGTATCTGAATAGGGCTGTGCCTGCCTTCCACAATGCTGGCTCCGCCCCCCTGTGGTGTGTCTGGAGCCGAGGCTCACACTGACAATGGATGTTGTTGTGCACTTGCAGAGTGCCCCCCAGAACTGGTTTGAACTGGGCTCAGAGCACCTTGCACAAAGAGAACAAAGACATTTTGGGTTATAAGTATCAGACCCAAAACCCCAGACTTTAGATCATTCCTGGAATTCAAGAGGAACCTTTGCCAAGGAGAAGAGCTGGAGAGACTGAGGAGAAGTACTGCCCTTGCTGTGTGTCTGGGGTTGACCTGAAGTTGCTGTTTCTGCCAAGGAAAGGAAAAGGACTTTGCTGTGCGCTGTGTCCCCTGCTTGAATGAGATCTTCAAGGGCCTGAAGTGAGCTGGCCTCCTGTTCAGAAGTCTCAGGGACACAAAGACTTCACCCCCAGCTCCCCTGAACTCTGCTGTTGTGAGTTCTGACCTGCCTTGAGGTGCCTGTGCCAGTTTTGGGCCTCTGGAGGTTGTTGCTGCTGTTTGGGAGCTGAAAGAGAGAAGAAACTCAAAGAATTACAGAAATCGACGCATCACTCTTCTTGCGGCTGTTTTTCCGACGCATCTTCACGGGGCGAGAAGAATTTCCTTGCATCGCCGCGCCGCTACAAAAACCGTTGCAGCGCCTGTCGTCGCTGCATGATTCGACGCATCGAGTGATCGTGGCCGAAGAGGACCGATGCAGCGCTGCGCAACCCCGACGCATCCCGGATTTCCACGCATCGTACCTATGCGGCAAGTTCATCCGACGCATCACCTGCGGGCCGGAACCGGCACAAAGAATTGACACATCACTCCTCATACAGACCGGAATCGACGCAACCCTTCCTCTGCGTGCAGCGAGACTGTCGCATCGCCTCCTCAGGGTCTCAGGAGTGTCGCATCTCTTTGTTTTCCAACGCTGCGGCTGTTTGGCTTGGTGAACTTTGACGCAACTACAGGTACTTTGGTGAAAAGTCACGCATCCATCATAGTTTTCCATGCTACAATTCTTGAAACTTTTTGAAAGTCATATTTTTAACTTTGTAAGTTGGATTTTTGTCGTTTTGGTCTTGTTTAGTTTAGATAAAGATATTTTATTTTTCTAAACTGGTGTGGTGTCCTTTTGTGGTGTTTTCACTGTGTTTCTGTGAGTGTTGGTACAAATACTTTACACATTGCCTTTGGGATAAGCCTGTTTGCTCATGCCAAGCTACCAAGGGGGTGAGCAGGGATTATCTAAAGTGTGTATCCCCCTTACCCTGACTAGAAGCAAGGGTCCCTATTTGGACAAAGGTACCTACCTCTGCTAACTAGAGACCCCCATTTCTAACACAGGGAGTTTGGTTAGATATGGCTAGGATAATGGCCGGTGCTAGAATGTGTTGAGGCCCTCTTTCTATTACGAATGCAGTCCTCTTTCTATTACGAGGGCGGATATAAGGTGGCATTTCAATATAGTGCCTGGCTTTAAAACCGATTTCTCACGCACTTATAGATGGTCGGTTCTTAGCTGAGTTGCTAGAATATATGACTTTGATTATAACGAGTACTCGTTTAGTTGAATCTAGATGTATGTTTATTATGTAGAATCGGAATAGCGGCGTTGAGGCTGATACTTTTTTCTAGCATTATTGCTGAAATAAAGTGGCAGTTTAATATGGTGCTTGGCTTACATGATAATTTTACACATGGCTATAGATGTAGCACTCTTTGCTTGTCATTTCTTTGGTGAGCAACCAGGTTATTTTTTTATTTGATTTGAGAGAATATTTGTCTCGTCGAATTTAGATATATCTTCATTATATATAATTTGAACAAAGGCTCTCTGTTGATATTTTTTGTTTGGCAGATGATTTTATGTATACATATGTGTGTTTACTATGGCTATGTTCTGAAAAGCGATGATACAATTTGGTATATACTATCATTCAATATAATGTGATGTATACAGATGTGTGTTCACTATGGCTATGTTCCGAAAAAGGGATGATACAATTTGGTATATGCTATCATGCAATATAATGTAATGTATACAGATGTGTGTTTATTATGGCTATGTTACAGAAAAAGATGATACTAACGTGTATATACTATCAAGCAATATAAATGTGATCCATTTGGAATATTGATACGCGGGCACAGCCTATGAATTGAAGGAGCTTTTGTGATAAGTTGATTACAGGACTTACTAAGATACTTATTCTTCTACTGTATGAGAAACACTGAGGGATGGATTATCTGCCATATTTGAAACACCATGGAATAGAATATTGTCATTATGATTAGGTAACGTATTGCTAGATACTTGGTGAGCATGTGCTGGGTGTGAATGGTTAGATTAGCATTATTTCACTTCTTTTCACTTTGACCAGAGGTAGTAGATGGACCGATACTACATTTTGAATAAGGTATTCTGGTTTTTGGGCACATACACTACACATGTGGGTGTCAATTAATTTAATTGAATTTCTGAGACTGAGTGGATGGGAACATGAGCTGAGGTTTATCAATAATTAGTGGTATCTCACTGTATAATGACAATATTCTGCAGTAATTTGTTTTGTACACATATTTGTATCTTGTTTTTTTTTAACACATATTTGTATCTTGGCTTTCCCTGGATGTTAATTATTGAATATTTTACGCATGTTTTCAACGGCCACACAGTTTATTGCACTATTTTGAGTTGGTGGTGGTATTAATCAAGTTGTTAATGTAAGAAAATATTTAAAGAGTCTTAGGTAGCCCTGATGAAGTTGAAGGCGAATTGCAATAACAACAGAATACGTGTTTGCTTAATGTGGATAAGAAGTAACGTCGGCTTCTAGTTACAAGAAGCCTATGGATCTGCACTGAAGATTGAAATAAAGAATTCAGGACTATTATTGGACTTGACTATTGAACTTTCTATAACTAAGGATGCTCTGGAGTTTTTTGCTTATTATTGGAATGAATGAATGAATCAATCAGTAGAATTGTAGAGTGCTACTTGTCACCCCAAAGGATATCCAGGCGCTGGCAGTTTCCAGTTGTCGTGTAGTTCCTATAGTCCCCATGCAGGACCTGCGCGTTTGGATAACATAAACTGTGGGCTTGGTGGCAGACTGGCTCTGTGCACCCCCACCGCGTATGTTAGCCTGTTTTGCATTAGCTAGCTCACAGTGCCACTAGAATCTCCTCTTATCGGAGAGAGATTAGTTTCTGGCAACCTTAGATCATGACAACCCTGATCCCTCAGAATCGTGGAAACAATGAACTACTTTTCGCTCAGTCACTCGTGCTTACTTGTTCGGTTTGTCTCAGAGAGTTACACAGAATAAACAGTCTGGGCGTTTCAATAAGTATTTATTGAACAGTTGTTATTCTAGTGTAGAATATATGTGCTGCAACAACCAGCAGATAATAGCAGAGATATATTATCATCAGTACGATAAAAGTGAAAGGATAGTACAGTTCTACCATATTGCAATGATGCTTACATGCATGAATATATGAAATACATTATAAAAGTGCACGTACTCCTACGATGCCTAACTAGATGTACCTAAGTGTACCTAGCATGTGTGAGGGTCTAAAAGCCTAAGAGCCAAGAATCCCTCTAGGATTTAGTCGAACCCCATTACCTGAATAGAGAGAGTGTGGGACCCCGTCCTGGTCTCGAGTTGGACACCCCGCAAGGGCTGTGTTAGAGCGCTGTCAGCTGGAGCGACTGCATGCAGGAGCCTCAGCGTCTCTGGTCAGTGTGTCGGCATGGAAGTCTCGGTTCCCTCTGCCTTACTGTGGCAAGATGTGGTGTATTTATACCCTAAAGTGTCTCGTCCCTTAGTATGGTTTGTATTGGTCTTTGTTGGACATGAGGAAGACGTCAGGGGTGAACTTTGTACATACATATTATGCAGGAGATGTAGCTGGTGAATGCATAATTTATGAGTACATTGTAGGCCTGTGTTCGGGAAAAACCATTCAGTGTTCAAACCACAGACTAGATAACATTCAACCCTCAGAAAAGTTTGTTCGTTTATTTATGAAACGAAGTGGAGAAGCCGAATTCTTTCCCAGGACGCGATGAGCCAATTCAAGATTAAGTGTCCTGGCTGGGAGATACAGCATTATCGATGTTAGCTACTGCAGACGACAAATCCAACGCCTCACAGAGAGCGTCAATCGCACATAGATGGAATGTAGCACTGCCGACAGTCGGTGCTGCGGCAGCTTGTGCGGCAGTGGTTACCTGGGTGCCTGTGGAGGAGCCACCTAACCCGGCAGGAGCAAACGGCACCTGTGGATTCTCAAGGAATGCATTCATCAGAATTGGAAGACGCTGGGGACAACGCAGAGCATGGGCCTTTAGGGGGGTCCAGCATAGCATCCATGTCTGGAGGCGTATCGGATGGAAACGTTAGACAGAGATCCAACGCGCATTCTTCTCCGCAAAACAGGCATCGAAGGACAGGTAAGATGCAGTCCACCCAGACTGTTCTAAATGATAGAAACCAAGAGGCGTTCAGTTCTCTTAGGCAAGGTATACCCAGAAGCTGCACCATGCGTTCACGGTATTTCCGCTCCATGAGTATGTTCGCCATTTCCTCGGAAACTGGGCCGTCCATTGCGTAGCAGTAAGATTACAATCAGGACTCCTGCAATTAGGAACAGGATAAGCGGGAGACCTCCAAAGACGCTTCCCAATACGGAGTGTATAACATTTGGGATTACTCCGAGGACTGTCTGAAAGGTGCTTAATATTCCTCACCCTATGGTCTTAAATAGGTGCACAATACCGCTCGTATCAGACATATTAAAGATACGACCCACCATTTCTGCGAAATGAAAGGGGCAGTTCGTACGTATAAGCGCTTGTATCTCAGTCGAGGTCCTTGCAAATTGCAGTTCAAAGGTTTCTCGAGCGGAGGTTAAGGGCACGGGTTGCTGCAAAAGCATGGCTTTCAGTCTGCTCAAAGTATCAAATTGTATAAAGGAAACATTCAACGAAGGCCTTAACAGCGCCTCCCTGACTGTGTTCAGCAAGTAACCCTGGAGTTAACAGTGGCCAGATAGGCAACGCCCGGAAGCATCCCACAGCAACCTTGATCATTTAGCATCAAGTAACTCCCATTCGAGAGCAGCTGGAAAACCAGTGTGATCATGGCCGCTGGGGTCCCTGACATGTGACAAGATAGATTCGCTACCGAACCACTACATGCTCCGTGCAGAGAAATATCCTGACACATGAGAGAACCGCTTAAAGCGTTCTTGCAGTTTGTACCACTCAGAAACACTTCTCGATCCCCACTCTGGCAACGAAATCTATATGGTAACTCCCAAGTTTCCTTAATGTATCCCTCACCCATTTTTTCATATCTGCCTGCCTGCCTTTGCTCAAGGCAATATTGAAACTGAAACGTAGTGACCGACAGAGTGATTTGACCATGAATTAGCCATTCGGTTGATGGTGATTCGGCTACAGTGAATGGTAACCTTTCCAGTTTCTCAATACGCAGCATTGTATATCTAGCTCCCCTCTGTGCCATTTCTGTCTGTTTATCAGTTAGATTGTATCCTGAAAACAGACACGTGGTGTTTATAAAACACCAGGGCACGTAGCCTGCATGCAAAGATTGCAGCGTCCAGCTTAACATCATAATAGAACGTAATTGAGATTGCCCGTGTTGTAACAAGGCCAAGTCTTGTTCTAATACGTCAATTGCCGAAGATACAATGTTGCCTAAGGAGTAAATCCTGGAGGTCAAAGTTTTTAATCCATTATCCACTACAGCTAATGCCTTCTCTAAGTTAATACGGTCTATTTCCCGTATTCTTTCTGCGGCCTCCTGTTGGGATATTTTCCAGTTTTCATTATAGTAGGCATAAATGCCAGCATATATGAAACATTTCTGATGTGTTTTCCTTGGGCCTAGAAAAAAATCCCTAAGGTCTACATCAGGTGTGAGTAAGGTCAAGTGATGTTTCACTTCTGTGAATGTTGAGGTTTCTAGCCAATCAAGGCACATCTTCCCAACACTATAGGATGTCACTACCCCTGGGTGTTGTCTCTGTACATAGCCTACTGATACTAAACTCCTCGGTTATACTAGGAATCTCTGTTGACATGTGTTCGTGTAAACGGGCCAAATCAGCCATTCTGTCCAATTGGGATCTGACCTGTTGTACTGGAGAATGTCATCTAATCCTACCCCATGTGTAGTTGAATTCTGCCCCCCACCCATCTATGATGGTGCTAGTAACCCAGGTGTGTTCATGTCCTTGTTCTTGGCTAGTCCAAGACAGGATGTCTGTTGCACAGTTTCATTTAGAAATATCATCTGCTGTGGAATGAGGCATGCTCTAAAAAGCGCTTCTGTTCCCTGGACCTGCCAGTCCCTAGAACCCCAGATTGATTTTAAATCTATAGTGTCCTTCCATAGGTCGAAACCCTGTGTAGGCAACTGGGCCATAAAGGAAGCAGAGTAAATCTGTTTGGTGTTAGTCAACATCATTTTCTGTGCTGATGTTGTTGCTACTTTGTAATAAAATGACTTCGGGTCAGATGTATTAAACCCTGAAAAGTATGTGAATTTCTGTGCAAAAGTTTGCGAACTACCTTTTGGAGGTGTTGGGCAGTGTTCCCACTGGTGGTATTCAAATACATTTCTAGGTGTTATAGATTTGTGCAAGAAATGATGACCATAATGTTGGTAACAGTACAATGTATCATAGTCTGAAGTACCTTCTAACATTTCATTGTTCGGAAATGCTGCAGTTTTTTTCCAAATCAGACATCATATTATTTACAGTTTCAGTGTCCCAATCATCAGAAAATGTACTGGAGGTAATGATATCACTTAAAGAAATTTTAAATACATGTTTAAGCTTTAAAAGTTCAGTCGGACCGAAAATATCGAAATCAATCTTGTCCCATACTATACCGTCCGGTATAGGAACTGCTGTGATGTTCACTGAAGACAAGTCTCTTGGTTCACGATGTGAAGATTGGTGTGGCTTTAAAATTAAATTAACCTTTTGGGCTGTAGAGCTCTGTTGACGGTATCGTCCATTAATAAGCATACTCAAAGTTATAATTAAACCTAGCCATAAAATAAAAAATAGAATCCCAGTGATATACCATAGTTCTATCCAAGGTGACACTAGGTAAGTCTTTTTTAAAAAGTTCAGAAAGTCGAAGGGCCTGATTCACAGAACTAACTTACGTCAAAAACGTAAAGTTAGTACCTTTTGGTATTCACAGAATACACTTACTCATTTTGGTATTCACAGAATACACTTACTCATTTTGGTATTCACAGAATACACTTACTCATACTAACTTTATGTCCGCACTCGGGCCGGAGATTCCGGCCCGGTGGTGGAGATTCCGGCCGTTTGTGGAGATTCCGGCCCGGAGGTGGAGATTCCGGCCCGGAGGTGGAGATTCCGGCCGTTTGTGGAGATTCCGGCCGGAGATTCCGGCCGTCTGTGGAGATTCCGGCCATTTGTGGAGATTCCGGCCGGTTGTGGAGATTCCGGCCGGTGGCGGAATCTCCACAAACGGCCGGAATCTCCACAAACGGCCGGAATCTCCACCTCCGGGCCGGAATCTCCACAAACGGCCGGAATCTCCGGCCCGAGTGCGGACATAAAGTTAGTATGAGTAAGTGTATTCTGTGAATACCAAAATGAGTAAGTGTATTCTGTGAATATCAAAATGAGTAAGTGTATTCTGTGAATACCAAAAGGTACTAACTTTACGTTTTTGACGTAAGTTAGTTCTGTGAATCGGGCCCGATGAGTATTTGTTTGTGTGATTTTTTGTCTGGCGTCGTTTCCGGCTCACTTGGATCCAGTGAAAACGTATCAAAGTTCATGAAGTAGCCAGAAGCAGTTCGATCAATTGTTGGAATCGCATCGGGATTTGTTGAAATCGGATTTTGCTCTTGACGAGGCATGTTGACGTAGACGTCTGTAGTCGATCTGATTGCAACTTGGTTGTTAATTTGATTTTCTTCTTGAAGTCGAACTTCTTGTTGAAGTGGAACGAGTTCCATAGCATTGTTGCTTAGTCTTTCATTCCGTACAGGTGGCTCTTCAAACGTGATGAGTCTTTCTGTTTGAACTTCTTGGATTATAGCGAGAGGAGGGCGTCTGCTACTGTGGAGTCCACGAGGCCTACTGTTTAGTATCGGCCACATAGTGTGGTTTGATTAGGTCGATTGAGACAAATCTTTTCTCCTTTTTCCGGGCAAGAGGCGGCAGAAGTACAGTACTTGTGCCTTGGATTGCTAGGACCGGTACAGCTGTTCGGTAAGATGGCCCAAATTCTTTCTTGTCTGCACTCTTCTCTCTGACCAGATCCCCGACTTTTGGGATCGAGACAGGTCTTGCCATTACTGCCTTGACTTCCTGGCGGTCTGTTTTAAGTGGACGTTGCTTTGTTGTGTCCTGGATTCATTTAGATCCTGTAAAACAGCCGAACGATCATGGATATCAAATTGTTTTTCATCCGCCACTGCGCCTTCACAATCAAGATCAGGTACCCACATACTTGTCCCAAATAGGACCTCGTAAGGAGTGACACCCCCTAGAGAGCTTCTTGGCTGGTTGTTAATTGCTCTTTGGACCCCATAAAGGTGACTGACCCAACTACCGCCCTTACCTAATACCCTAGATGTTAAAGATTGCTTTAAGTCACGGTTGTTCCTCTCCACAACTGAATTTCCCTCAGGATGGTACGGAGAGGAGTACCGCAATGCTACGCCCATTCCTTCCATGGCCTCTTTGTAAGCCCAAGAGCTAAACGCCGGGCCACGGTCAGAATGTAACGTGCCAACTGCGTATGTGCCGATAAAGACTTGCAAATCTTTAATAACAGTTCGAGCGTCAGCCGAGCACTGAGGCCAGACCCATAGGAATCTAGAGCAGGAATCCACTACAACCATGATATATTTCTTGGCCCCATCAGATTGTAGAGGTCCGCAGTGGTCCAAATACACACATGCGAGAGGTTTGTCTGATTTTAGTAATGGTGTCTGCGCTGGGCGTGCTACGGTGGAGCCTTTCATCTGCTGGCAGATGTCGCACTTTAAGACGTAGTCTTTGGTCTGCTTTGTTAACCCTGGCCACCAGTAGCGCTGTTTCAGTAAAGAAATAGTCGCTGTAACGCCTGTATGCGCAGAGCCCAAACCCTTGTGTGCTGCTAGAATTAAGCCTGGCCTACGATCCATATTTGATATTACTCTATCCCCCACTCCAGGAATCTGAGCATATGGAATGTTGTGTGCATCTAACTTGTAGGAGTATTTGAGTGGAAATTTTTTAGGTACTGCTGTGCTGCCTTTGCGTGAAGCAATGACAGCTACCAAAATCTCGCGGTCTATTCTCGTTTTTGAACGAGAGATTGCAGCTACGGATGCTGTGCGTACAGCCCCCTTTGCGGCTTCATCAGCCAATGAATTCCCTTCAACGTGAACGCCATCACGCTGATGACTCAGTGTATGTATCATGTGAGCCCTTGGTAGGTCGTTTTTCAACTCCACTACCTGTTCCCATAGCATTTTATGCTTAATTGTGCCACCTTTTGCATCTTTAAACCCGTTTTGTTCCCAATGATGTAAATATTCATTGTATGATTGTACACAGTAAAAGGAATCACACACTATCAGTGTGGGGAATTCGTGTTCCGTATTTATAAGTGCCAGTATCAGTGCTTTTAATTCTGCCAACTGAGCGGTGCAGTCTCCTAGAGATTGCGTTTTAGTGCAACTTGGATGGAACTTTCCATCGCGCATGCAACCTTTAACAATCGCACACGCTGCGCTGTAAGCTTGCTTACTCCCTATGGCCGGTTGAGCAGATCCACCAGTGTAAATAATATATTCATACTGATCTAGAGGCAAAATCTCATTTGGTAGAGGATATTCTTGTTCGTATTGCAGAAATGCTTGTGTTTTTAAACTTGGATCAAATCTGTATTCAACATCCGTTGCAGTAAGAGAATTAGCCCATTGTATCCATCTGGGATGTAAGGCTTTCGCATTTGGAATGCTAGCTTTTGTAACAGCTTCTAAAGCTGGTACTGGGGTCACGACAATTATGCGTTTACCCTGAGCCAGAGCTCTTTCTCTTGCTACAGCGGTCTGCACTGCTGTCAGGATTTTTTTTGTTGAAGTGAAACGTATCTCTGCGTTTGTGTACAGGTGTGATTTGTATGCAATTGGTACTGTTTCACCTTCATTGAAGGTTAAGTAAGTGTACCCGCATTGACCCGCTATTACTCGGATCACTAAGTTGCGTACATTTACGCATGTCTGTAAGTGTTTTGAAGCTATCATGTCTTCTTGTAGTGAACGTAGGATGTTTGTATGTTCCTGTGTCCATTGTCTGACTGAAAAATCAGGTTTTATTAAGTCGTAGAAAGGTTTTACTCTTTCTTCGTAATCCAAAATGTATGTTCAACCAAAATTTAGGAATCCCGGAATTGATTGTAAATTCTTTAACGATTTTGGAGGTTGGAGCAGCGCACACTTTTCTAAAAAGTTAGCTACTAGGCTTTTTCCTTCACTTGACAGCTCATACCCTAAGAACAGGACATTGAGATGGGCAATTTTTGATTTTTTTAAATTAAATTTATAGCCCTCGGAGGCGAATCCCATAATAATGGTGCTCACCCTGGGCAAGTGCCTCGGTAAGTCATCGTCCATCAGATAAATATCATCCACATAGGACAATGCTTCTTCATCCAAATTTTGGAGTAACTCTGTTACCCTGGCTGAAAACAACCCCGGGCTATTCTTATACCCTTGGGGGAGTCGACAAAATTGTCGCTGTGACCCTATCGCTGAGAATGCGGTCAAATACCTGCTTTCAGGCGCTATATTTTGGCAGAAAAATCCATTTGAGATATCAAGTGTAGTTTTGTATTTTTTCCGCACAATGTTATTCAATAATGCGTCATTGTGTGCATATTGGACAGCGAATGTCTTTGTGCAAGTGTTTAAATGTCTGTAATCTAAAACTAGATGATATGTGTTGTCAGGTTTCATTACGGGAAACAAAGGATTGTTCATAGGTGAAGTGTAATTTTCAATCACCCCCTGGTATCCTAGTTGATCTAGGATCTCCCTGACTTGTTTTTAAGCTTCCTGTTTTATAGGGTATTGCCTTTGAGCATTTGGGGAAACTTTTAACACGATCATGTGGTGAGCTGAATCCTCATCCCAACCAGCATGATTTTTGTACAATGCTGGAGCTAGGGCAACCGCCCACTCCTGCGCATATACATGTTTTAAATGTATGGGAACGAGGTCGGAAAATGCTGGGAAAATTACCGTTTCTCCCTTAGGGCACTCCATGACGAATGCTGGCGGCCAGTCTTGCTCTGCTAATAGGATGTCATATCCAGATGACAGATTTTTCCAAAATAGACCTTTAACTTTCCTGGGCTTGTCCCTCTCCATCCGGAGTGTTATCTCATGTAACTTATGTGGGACACTTACCCGAGTATCAGGTGTTTCCACCGTGATATACTCACTTAACTCCGCTGTCACCAGAACTTCCTTCAGGTTCTGGCGAGCTATTGTTACTTCTGCCGCACTGTCTAGCATCGTCAGAGCCCATTTCCCGTTCAGAAGCTGTGTCCTCTAAATTCTGGGCTTGTCTGATCTTAAGACCTGCTACCTTCTTCTTTTTGAACTGAGGTTTTTGTTTTTGTTTATCTTCTTTTTTAGGTGTGTAGTCCGCAGCGCATTGCGTGTCTCTGGACTTTGTACGCTCCTCTTGTCTTTGTTCTGACCGTCCTTCCCTCTCGGAGTTTTTTGATGAACCCTGAAACGAATGAGTGGAACGTGTATCAGTATCCTGATACCTGTCAGGTTTCCTAATATTATCCCTATTCCGGAGTTATACCTCCTTTCAGAGGGCTCCTGTTGAGGAGACTTGCCTCGGGATTGAGATATGCTGTCTTTAGACTTTTGTTGCTTTTTATTTTCCCATTTCTTTTTAGAAGAAGTAGGTGTTTGCTTTGTAGTGTCCTTTTCAGAACTGCCCACTAGTTGTGGTTTTAATGCTTTCCCACCTAAACTGTCCCTGCCTAATTCTGCATATGCAGTTTCAATTATTTTGGGTAGTTCGTGTTGTTGATCTACTGGACTGAACTCCCTTAGGCGTTGGCAGATCGCCACTGAAGCTGCTTCCCCCTTAATGTTAGCTAGTATTATGGCTGATACCTGTTCATAGTTACCTAATAACTTCATCCCTAAGTTAAGGGCAGGCTCTTCTCCGTACTCATTTTGTATCTGTCTCAATACATCAGATACTACTGCTAATGACGGGATACCATGCGTTCTGGTATATATGGCAGCAAAGACTGTACCCTAAGAGGTGCAGTCCTCTATTTGTGGTGTGATCCCATGGGCAAGCAGATTGTTAGTATTCTGTGTTTATCACAGGTGGTAGTATTTGGGAATACTGTGTCAAGCTGAGTTATTTTCTGAGCTATCCAGAATGGTATTTGTTCGCGTTTTGCGGGCATTTTGCCCATTACCACGTGCATTGTTTGAGGAGTAATTTTATTTCCTGTACCCTGAGCTGGAGTACTATTTGCTGCACCTGGTGCAGGTTGGATTGTTAAAGTCCTCATGACAAATTGTGTCAGGTTTCTGTAGATTTTAATTAAATCTGTGTGTTGTACGAGTAAGTCTTCTGGTGGCATTGTGGCAATGTCAGGATGTGGTGTGTAGGCTGCTAATAATGGCCATGTGGCTCCTTCTCCTCCGAGTGGGCCTAACCTTACTCTTCTTCGTACGTGGGGTAGTGCGCCATTAAACCAGTAATAATGTTCCTGGTAAGTGAGTGGAATCTCTATGTCCTCAAAGGGACAATATTCTGGTGGTGCATCTCCTTCTATATAGAAGTGAAATGCTTTTGTTATTGCATTTGCTGCTGGGAATGTAACCCATGAATCGAATACCTCTGTTTTGTTTGATTCGTGTGCCTCAATCACGAAAACCACCATGCCAGCCCTAGCTTGTAAACCATTTTCTAATAGTCTTAGGGTGACTGTCATTCTGAATTTTGGTGCAATCTGTATTGCATCCGTAGGATCTTCTCCTTCTTCTGAAAAATTCAGTTCAACTCTCTCTGCCCTTACCTTGACATCAGGCATGTTTAGAGGAAGAAGTGTTCCAAGGGAACTAAGATAAAGTGTTATGCACAATTTTTAGGAACACTATGTCCTTTCAAGCTTGAATAACCAACAGCCAATAAATAGTATTTTTGTACTACTCAGCTGCGGCGGATTTTGTGCCCACCCACTCCAGACGTCTCTGGTGTTATGTGAGTAGGTTCTCTGAGAATAGCACGACTGAACTACTCAGATTCTACTGTTAAATAAGTACCCAACCAACGTTGAGCACCATGTCGTGTAGTTCCTATAGTACCCATGCAGGACCTGCACGTTTGGATAACATAAACTGTGGGCTTGGTGGCAGAATGGCTCTGTGCACCCCCACCGCGTATGTTAGCCTGTTTTGCATTAGCTAGCTCACAGTGCCACTAGAATCTCCTCTTATCGGGGAGAGATTAGTTTCTGGCAACCTTAGATCATGACAACCCTGATCCCTCAGAATCGTGGAAACAATGTACTACTTTTCGCTCAGTCACTCGTGCTTACTTGTTCGGTTTGTCTCAGAGAGTTACACAGAATAAACAGTCTGGGCGTTTCAATAAGTATTTATTGAACAGTTGTTATTCTAGTGTAGAATATATGTGCTGCAACAACCAGCAGACAATAGCAGAGATATATTATCATCAGTACGATAAAAGTGAAAGGATAGTACAGTTCTACCATATTGCAATAATGATGGTTACATACATGAATATATGAAATGCATTATAAAAGTGTGCATACTCCTACGATGCCTAACTAGATGTACCTAAGTGTACCTAGCATGTGTGTAGGTCTAAATGCCTAAGAGCCAAGAATCCCTCTAGGATTTAGTCGAACCCCATTACCTGAATAGAGAGAGTGTGGGACCCCGTCCTGGTCTCGAGTTGGACACCCCGCAAGGGCTGTTTTAGACCGCTGTCAGCTGGAGCGACTGCATGCAGGAGCCTCAGCGTGTCTGGTCAGTGTGTCGGCATGGAAGTCTTGGTTCCCTCTGCCTTACCGTGGCAAGATGTGGTGTATTTATACCCTAAAGTGTCTCGTCCCTTAGTATGGTTTGTATTGGTCTTTGTTGGACATGAGGAAGACGTCAGGGGTGAACTTTGTACATACATATTATGCAGGAGATGTAGCTGGTGAATGCTCATGCATAATTTATGAGTACATTGTAGGCCTGTGTTCGGGAAAAACCCTTCAGTGTTCAAACCACAGACTAGATAACATTCAACCCTCAGAGTTTGTTGCGTACTTGTAGGGAACTAATGTAGGTGAAAGATCATGCCTATATTAGGGCATAGGAGAGCATGACTATAATAGGGCATATACGATTATGACCATAATAGGGCATATACGATTATGACCATATACGGTATATATAAACGTGTCTATATTAGGGCCTCTATACGAAACATAACACAGTTGATTAGCTGAATAGCCAGGTCTTCAGTGACTTTCGGACCTCTGGTAGAGATGGGGAGGTCTGTAGATGAAAGGGTAGCTCATTCTATGTCTTCGTTGCTAGGTAGGCGAAGGAGCGACCTCTGCATTTGCTACGTTGGATGCGGGGGTGAGGGTTAGAGAAAGGGATGCGGAGTTGTCTGGTGGGCTGAAGGAAGTCCAAGCGGTGGTTCAAGTCGGTGGGTCCACAGTTGTGTAGGGCCTTGTATGCATGGGGTAGGATCTTGAACTGGCATCTTTTTTGTACAGGGAGCCAGTGGAGTTCCCTGAAGTAGGGGCTGATGTGGGTTCGTCTAGGGAGATCCAGGATGAGTCTGGCTGTGGCGATGTGCATAGTCTGTAGTCATCGGAGGAGGTGAGCTGCAATCCCTGTGTAGAGAATATTGCCTTAGCCTAGTTGACTGGAGATGAGTGCCTGGGTGATGGTGTGTCTTGAGCTTTGGGTTAGCGATTTGAATGTATTACGAAGCATGCAGAGGATGAAGAAGCAGGAGGAGGAGAGGGAGTTGACCTGAGTCATCATGTTTAGCTTGTTGTCCAGAATGATGCCTAGGTAGCTAGCGTGGACAGTGGGGTAGGAGTAGATCCGAGCTCTGAGGGCTACCAGGATGCATCCCATGGGGAGCTTCTGTTCCTGAAAATCAGTACCTCTGGAATCTATGTGGTTTCTTTAAAAGTGTTGGTGTTTATCCCTTTGAGCACCATTTTTATGAGTTACTTTTTTGTTATATCCAACTTTGAATATACAGATGAGTCACCTGTTGATTGAGTGAATGCTCAGAATATAAGGACTGGTGAATTTACATGAACTGTAAAAAAACACTCATTGGAGTTATGGCTATTCTATGTCATATATGTAACCTAAAATGGAAATTTTGTAGAGTTTTCACATGCACACTTTCTTTTGTGTGAAGTAAAGGTAAATGGCATTGGTGCCAGTGAGTCACAGGTGAGACAATTTAATGCTTGGATACATTTGAAGGACTTCAAGAATGTTCTGTAGTTTTCAATTTTTTTTTTTTTCTTCCCATCAATACACCTAAAGCCACCCTCCAACCTTTTAGCCTGCACATACCCTTTACCTCACCACTCCCCTGCTCGTCTCATTAAGCTTTAAATTCCGGTAAATAACAGTGATTTTTAGGAAAACTCAGACTTGCCACCCCCCAATCTCACTGACTAATATATGCCCCTGTCAATTAGGGGCATATTTATCAAACGCTCATGCAAAGCAGGGCAGCAAGCACATTTGGGGTGCTGCAGACGTGAACGGGAGAGACCTGGAGGGCACCATATCTATTAAGATATGTCGCTCTTCAGCACAGCAGTCTCCCTGCACTGGCACACTTGTAGCTGCCTAGCACCAACGCAAGCACAATTGCACAATGGTACAAGGGTGCCTGCGCTACGGGTAGGGTTTTCTTTGTGCAGGAAGGAAAACCTTCCTGCCCAAAAATAATCCTTTGAAGATTATTGTAAATACAGAGCTATCTAAAAGTCAAGGGAGTGAGCAGAATTAGATGCTTTCGTCTTATAGCATTATTTATTTATTCTATTATATGAAAAAAAAATGTGGGTGTTTTATATCCGTCTCAAGCAAGATGAAAATGATTTTTTTTCTACCATTCTGCTGTCAACTGAGAAGAGGCTCACAAGAGGCGCATTGACAATTTTTGTTCCAGATTGTTGTGGTGTTAAGAGACTTATCTCACACTTCATGTTGCAGCATCTGTGGTTTCTCTGAAAGAAGTAACCCTAGAATGTCTTGATTGCTCCTAAAATTACTTTCCAAAACATTTCTAGTTTTGAGCATGGCAAGCAAATGCAATGAATCAAATTTATTAATTTTGGAAAAGATAATGGGGGATATTCACAAGAACGTGCGATAAACATCGCCAAAATAGGCTAACGCAATTTTCCATATCGCCGTCAATCGTGGGAAAATAACTCTGTGTCAACGTCGTATTCCCAACACGGCGGTAACATGCGATAGTTTCTCGAGAACGCCTCAAGTGTCCGCGATACAACTACCGCGATGGCGATAAAAAAAGAAACCCGAACGTGAAAAAAGTTGCGATGGGCCCAACTGCGATAAAAATCCAGCGAAAAGCAGCGCCAGGCCCGCAAGTCCCACAAGTAAGGCGGGAACAATCACTATAAAAGCGGCAAAAAAAAACACCTACAAAACACAAACAACCGCGAAGCACCATGGAGGGAGCCGGAGCAAGTACAGAGGACAACCAGAACCCCACAAGCCACGGAGGACCAGCCTGGGACCTCTGGGACAGGGAAGGGCAAGGAGAAGAATAAGAGGAACACGCGTTTCAGTATGCAGAAAAACCAGATCCTCATTACGGAGGTGACAGAACACCACCACCAACTGTCCATCACCTCCACTGTGACATTGGCAACTAAAAATACAATATGGCAGTCCATCTTTGCCAAGGTGAATGCAGTCGGAGTGAAGAGAAGGGAAGTGGACGACTGCAAGAAGCGCTGGACTGATGTGAAGCGCAAAACCAAGCTGAAAATCGCTGCCAACCTGAGAGCAGCAATGCAGACTGGAGGTGGGAGCCCGCGACACACCAGGAGCTGGATGAGATGGAGGAAATGGTGAGCCGAGTCATCATTGGGGAGACGGTGGCAGGAGTTGGTGGACCGGACACTGCACAACATGACCCGAGCCAACAGCAACAGGGTGAGTAACGACCAGGGACTGGGGGGACGGGGGAGATGGGCACAATGGCACACGTGCACAATTAAGTAGAGCACATCTGCAGACAAACCATGCCCAAGAGTCACAACTCCGACCAAAAGCCCAATTTACCCAAGTCTGCAATGTCTCAGCACTGTATAAGCACAGAAGTGAATGGCACACCGCCCGAAAGGGAGAAGGGCCAGCCAAATCAGAGCTGAAGGGGCAACACACCTACAATGCAGCACACACACATAAGAATCAGAGCACCTCAACATTGACAACAATGTGGTACAAACTGCAACACCCTCACAACAGAACAGAGGACACAACTGCTGCCGCTTGTGTGTAGAAAATGGCCATTCGCATTTGGCATAGTAGGAAACTGTGAGATGACAATGGACAAGTACAACCTCACATCCCTGATGGTGTAGAAATGTCAACTGTCCCGCATCAAATAGGTATCTCCTCACAAACAGTCACAATGTACAATGACATGCAGTCCGTCAGTAAACCTGTACAATGCGTGAACCTACATGTGAACACAGTGTCAATCTGCATCTCCCCTTCACATTGCAGAGGGAGAATCAACACCTCCTGCAGAGCAGACACAACAACTCAGCACTGATGACAAAGAGGACCTCTCCAACATCGACACCGACGCCCTCCAGCAGCTCATGGACAGCTTTGGCACCTCACCTCCAGGACAGGGCAGCCCAGATGCATCGAGGAGACCCCACCCCCTGCACAGACCACACAGCAGGAAGCACCCACCACCACGTCTGTCTCCCAGGACCCCCACGACCAACCAACACATGGCATTCCAACGCCGTGTTTCAGGGTGCCAGGAGAAGATGGCTGATCAGCTGCGGTGGGGTTCGACCTCATGGCAGCCAAACTAGATGCCATACGTGGGTGTCTAAGTCCCATCAGGGTCCACTTACAGTCCCTAACGGACACCCACTGTCCGCTCCATGCTCTCCAGCAATCCATGGCTGACATCGCTGGAGTCATGACTCGGAGACAAGAACACCTGTCTAGTCAGAGTGGCTCCAGCGATGTCAGCCGGGAGTTGGGGCACATGCGGAGGATCATGGAGAACATGGAGCGGATGCATACGGAACGATTGGCTGCCACGGCTGCACACCAGCGAGATGTAGCTGGGATCTTCCATGCCCTGCAGATCCTCATCATGGCATTGCCGCCACATGGCCTGGCACGTATGAATGCTGCTGCTACTACTCCATCCACATCTCCGCCCCCTGAAGTGTCAGTGCCACACAGTGTGGCAGACCAAACACCACCACCCACATGTGAGGCACCTGACACATCAGAGGACGAAGATGATGATAAATCTGGCTTGGTGGTGAGATTGAAGTGGTATCATACATCACCGCCACATGGCCTGTTTCAGCTTGTTTCTGCCCTCTGCATCATGCCCTGGAATAACATCTTCCACTGTCCCCGTTACACTCAGCGACACTCACCTTGGACCACGACATGGACTGCCATATTTGGAATGATTACCAATCACACAGCAATCACACAGCGGACTGAAGTCTTCCTCTTCCGATGAACCTGTCAATCCCTAAAGGACTCTGGCTGGCCCTCCACGGGGCGACAATGTAAAGTGGGGTTTGCATGGCCCTGTACTGGTCCAGCTGAAACACCCCACTGAATGCGAATAAAACACTCAAATTCACACTGATGTGTCATGGCCCTGATCAATTATGCATGAAAGTATTGATGAATGTAGGGACAGTGATTCCACATAAATGGTATTCCGTGGGTAATGCCATCAATGCGCATGTATGGCCGTGACCCAGATAGGCAGTGAGACACACATCGTCATTCAAAACAACTCACATCACAGTTGAATACAAGTGAATGTGCGTAGACTTTATTAGCATATGCGTGTCAGTACGGGCAAGAGAAGTGCCACAACATGCGGAGCAATGGAGCAGCATGTCAGAATGAGGAACGTTGCCAAGCGCCGCTGTCCACTCCGGGGGAGTGCCTCACCTTTCACAGGTGTGTGTTACCCCGCGTGGTTGTCCGCCCACGTATTCGGGGTCCAGGCGAATGCAGCCATGTCCACTGTTGTCGTGGGATATGTGACCAGAACCCCAAGATGCAATAAGGCGTCGGGACATGTGCAATGGGTTCCAAACTGTTGTGGCTGCAGGTACGTAGTTACACGTCCATGAAAGCGATTGCAGCTTCATAGGCAATCATCTCCAACATGAGGTCGTTGTCAACTCCATCGAACAGGACGGCGAGGCTATCCATTAGCAGGTCCGGACAGATGTGCTGCGTCCACCCCCTGTCACCAATTAGCACCACAGCCCAATAGGGGAGCGGCTCAATGTGGTCACTGCACACGAGGAGTTCTGCAATATCCCAGGTCCAGCTGCCAGCATGTATGCCAAGTATCCAGGCATCCCATAGACGGGTATCACGGTGACACTCCTGGTCGTGGGCCAACAGGGGGCGCACACACATGTCGTAATCCAGTTCGCCTACCGTCCTGTTGGATAGGCAGACATCCATGGACCACTCGAATATGCACGATCGACAATGCAACACAGGCTGAACGCAGGTGACGTTGGCAAGGCGGAAGCTTAGCCGGTAACCGACCCGCAGCACTACCAATGGCTGTGCCCCCAGTAAATTCAGCATACGTGCACGGTACAGTTCCACGTGACAGGGGTTGTGCATGTGTCCGGGATGTTCTGCCATTGCGTTACTGGCCCTAGTTGAAGCGGCACTGTTCTGACCTGCGCCAGTTCTGTGGATGAAATGCCACAGCTCGGATCAATGAGTTGTTTAAGTGTGCAACGGTTGTACGCCTGGGATGGTGTGGGAGTAAGTGTGAAGGCCATTCCATGCAAGATAACTCCGAGCAAGGACTTCTGTGTGTGGGGTGTGTATACGTTGGTCTGTCGTCGGGCTGTGCGTAGTGTGGGAGTCGTCCTCAACTGCTATCGTATCTGTCAGGGGGTGTCGGGCACATGCAATTCCGAGGTCGGATGTGCAGATGTGCTTCCGCCTGATAGTTCAGACAAAGGAGCTTTCATCCCTGATGTCAGTTTGTCATCTGCTTGCATTCAGGAATTGTGATGTGGCTTGTTGGGTGTGGGGTGGGATGTGTGCGACTTTGGGATTCATGTTTGACATGACTTGCATGTGGCAAATGAGCGGCATCACTGTGTGTTATGTTGCCTCACAGCTGCTCCTCCCTCCCCCCGGTCCTATTCACTTGTGTACGCTGTGCAGTTGCATCACTTGCACTCCAACGGCACACCATTGTCATGCCTGTCTGCGCATGTCCACAAGCCTGACAACGACACTGTGATGTTGGCCGTTGAAGGTGGGCGGCCACATGAGTGTAGGCCTATGGTAAGGATAGTGCGGACACAGATGTAGAGTTCATGCCTGGCTGAACTCGCGCTGCGATTAAGGCTAGGCATTCGGCTCATGCTGCGGCAATGCAGATACACACAACACTTGGCATGTATGAGTCAAGACCACGAGCGGTCTTGCGCTCCTTCATTTCACCGTTCGTGCGAGCCCGCCCTCCGGGTGCATGCTACATTGCAACATTGTCAATTGCGGGCCGGGTGGCGCCGACACTACAACAGAGACAAACGCATTGGTTACTTCCTTGTCCAGGCCAGAACTGGACCACGCTCTGAGCCCCGGGCTAATTCTACACACCCCTGCGCTGGACTGACGTACGCCGGCCCATCCCACTCCGCTTACGCTTACAGGGGGGGACGACAGAGCTACATGTCCAAGGTCTTACCCACTGCCTGAGGTGACATGCTTGTGTCCGCTGTCCACATCGTGCTGGGCCAGGGGCCATCACGCATTCATAATGACCACACGGACACACTTAGATGTATGGTGGAACTGGCTACGGGCACGTTCGCCCGGCCCCTTTTTATTACCAGGGTCACATGTCCAGTGACGCCTGTGCTGGATGGGTGTGGGGTGAGTGTAAGCCAGCCCTCAGGGTGTGGTTGGTGCTGGCAACAACTAGAACAGTGATCATCGGATCACACACACAGATTCAATCATAAAGGGTCCATGACTTGAGCTGCACTGAGTTTGTGGCACCGGAAGCGCTCGGCGGGTGCGCGGCCTGCGATGATGAGGCAGGCCGCACTGGAAGCAATGTCTGTTGCCTACTGGACTGCGCCATAACTAAATCAAGACTCAATTCGAATTCGAATTGTGAGCCCTGCTGACCGCAGTGTAGGCCGGAGGCAGCGGTCAGGAAGGGCCCACAGCCACGTGGTGATGACTTGTGGTGCACTGAGTTCGTGGCACCAGATCTGGAATGACACACACAAGATTCAAACATAAAGGGTCCATGACTTGTGGTGCACTGAGTTAGTGGCACCTGGAGCGCTCAGCGGGTGTGCAGCCAGCGATGATGCATCGTCCGAGCGGGCCGCACTGGAAGCAATGTCTGTTGCCTACTGGACTGCGTCATAAATAAATCAAGACTGAATTTGTATTGTGAGCCCTGCTGACCGCAGTGTAGGCCAGAGGCAGCGGTCAGAAAGGGCCCACAGCCACGTGATGATGACTTGTGGTGCACTGAGTTGGTGGCACCTGGAGCGCTCAGCTGGTGTGCAGCCAGAGATGATGGCGTGTCCTCGCAGGTCAGGATTGGATTTGATTTGCGGGCCCTGCTGACCGCAGTGTAGGCCGGAGGCAGCGGTCAGAAAGGGCCCACAGCCATGTGATGATGACTTGTGGTGCACTGAGTTGGTGGCACCTGGAGCGCTCAGCAGGTGTGCAGCCAGAGAGGATGGCGTGTCCTCGCAGGTCAGGATTGGATTTGATTTGCGGGCCCTGCTGACCGCAGTGTAGGCCGCAGACAGTAGTCAGCACACACATAACTCCGCGGTGCTGTGCAGCTGGGTGCGCTGGGGGCCTGTGTCGCGGACGCCAGCGATCGGCTGAGGAGGCTGGCGGTAATGGCGGCGGACTCGTGGCAGGGTGAGGGGCGCCTCCCTGGCAGACGCGTTAACCATCCGGGAAGTGAACCACGCCCAGAGCCCCGGCCTATTTATTCACACTCCTACGCTGGCCTGGCGTACGCCGGCCCAGCCCACTCCACTTACACTTACAGGGGGGGACGACACGGATACATGACCGGGGTCTTCCCCACTGCCTGAGGTAACATGGTTGCGTCCACTTTCCACAACACTACAAACACCAGCAGTATATGTCCACATGGACATGTCTGTGCTCTTTATACTGTAGTCTGTCCAGCACATCACCGCCACACTTGGCATTGTGTACATGCTTATTCATGGGTGACTTGCCTCCTTCACACATACTTGGTTCACACCTCTCCCCACATTCTTCAATTGTGTGGCTGAGGGGGCATGCCGTTTTGGGAAGGTCAGCTGTCTTGTTCTGCGCTGCCTCGGTGGTAGTCCGGAGGGGGGGGCCTAGGGGTGGTGGCGGTGGGTGTTGTGGCCCTCTTGGGTCTCCGAGCTGCATGGTCAGTAGCTCCATGACATGTGTTGGTCTTCAGATGTGGCTCTGGGCTGGGCTCCCTTTCATGCTGCAGGTTGTCGTCTGGCTTTACACCAGTAAAAGGCAGGTGTTAAATCCCTGCTGCTAACGAGCCTTATCGCCTGCTTTTGGGTCGCATCGCGGATCGGGCTGGTCGTTGAGAATATCGCAAAGTGGTGTTTTCGTGTGGTTTTGCACGGGTACGCCTACTCTGCATATCATCAGCGTTAGTTGTCGCTCTCATCCGTGGCGATGTTTTTTGCGGCAGCTATCGCTGGGAAACTGGCGATATCGGCAGTTTGCACCAGCTTGGGAATAGGGCGATGAATCTATCGTCACTTTTGCGGCGCTAAAGTGCTGATAAATCGGCGATAAGTCCTTGAGAATATGCCCCAATGTATTTTCCACTTTCACCACAGCACGCCTCTTCTAGGCTTGAAATGGGTTCTTACATAATGTAAACCTAGCTAGAGAGCATGTCCATGGTGATGAGAACAAGACACGGTTAGCAAAGGGCATTAGTTGACTTCAAGTGCTGTTCACAAGTGAGGTTGCAGGTGCTTGTATCAATGCCGATTAAAATGTTCGAGTGATCAGTTTTCAGTTCCTTTTTCTCCTCTTTGAAGCGGAGGACTGACAGAGCGATTTCTGGAAGAAAGTTACTCCAGTTTCTTGGTGAGTAGATACCAAGGACTTGGTGCCACGGCCTCTTCCTCCCTTTGGGCTTGCCAGGAAAAGGTTCGACTGGTTCGTGTAGCCATATGGCCACCCTTCACAGACGTGTTGGGAAAAGAGACAAGATATCACAGTTGGGGGAAAGACAGACAGAAAAAAACATATATAGTAAGATTGTAGAGACTAATGTGGGCGCGTCTTTATACTGTCTGTGTAAAACCCAATAAAATTTGAGTATTAAAAAATAAAGATTGTAGAATATCTTCATAGGAAATGGCAAGGTGAATTGAAGATCAGCTTAGCACTAGGCTGAGCTCGGAGGAGCAGAACAGGACTGAGCAACACTAACTTCAGGTTAAATATCCAGTTAAAAAAAACAAGAAGAACCCAAAACCAGGAAAAAAGCATGTACAGACAAAAATCAAAGCAATACGACGACGAAGAGTAAGGAAAAAGGCTATGACCGCTTAGAAACTTGGACCACCATCATATCTTGGGGAGAAATAGCATAATCATACTGATGGTGGCCATATTGGATTGGCTAAGTTTATATGTGAGGTCCCTCTCCTTTCCATTTGAGTATAGGAGCAGGAAGAATAAGGTAGATTCATGGTGGACCGAATGTTTACCCACCTAACTGGCACTGCAAACTGATTAATTTTCTCCTTGAACACAACTTGTCCTTCATGAAATTTTGATCCGACCAGCGTTTGGTTAGCCGGTTGGAATTATTTGGCGCCAAGCTGGAGTGGGTTCCTTTAGAGCAAAGGTCTTCAATCTGTGGGGCGTGACCCCCAGGGGGGCCATGGAGTCCTAGAAAGGGGGTCGCACAATTACAGGCCTCACTTCTGCCTGGAATCCAAACCATGTGCTCTTCCTTTTGGAAAAAGACAATCGTCCGGGAAGCTTCATTCCGATCGTTAAAATGCTTCTGTTGAAGTTAATTGAGTCTCCTGTGCTGTGAAACTAAGAGGCCGGGCAGACTGGTAAAACAATCCTTAATTGCAGGGTGCCTGCTTGGCTGAATGAAATGCAAATGCGCGCTATGAGTTAATCTGCAAATGTAAAGGGTGCTTGGGAGCGGTTCTGGCATTAATTGCTCGAATCACTCTAAGCATTGTGATTGCAAAGATTTGTTTTTTTTAGAGTGGTAGTACGAAGAGTTAACAACTGAGCTGTGAAGTGCATGCTTTTAATTGTAATTGTATTTACACAGCGCTTAGTACCCCTGAGGAGGGGTTGAAGGGACAGTTATGCAAAAAAATTAAATTGCATTACTTATGTACTGGTATTACTAAAATCTAAATTTTGGAAGCTCCATTTTATCCTAAAACTATTTGTACAGTTTGTAGCAGTCTATCTTATAATGTGTGTAATGTAGGTATAAAATAATGACTTACACATTCACAGTGACTTCTGTCACAGGCTGTGACCTCGTAGCACTAAAAATACACAAGTCACTACTCTCCACTGCACCAACCAAATGTAATTCTGTGGCTCTCTGGTTACACACAGACCTCTGCAGTGCATTAACTAATAGAGGTTTCATAATGTACTACAGTGCATTTCCCACTGACTAACAACTTTTTAAAATGTATTTTTTATTTAAGTTACCCATTATTTTATATGTAGCTACCTGATGGTGAGAGACCTAAAAAGCTAACAAAATATTTTGGAGCTGATTTATGAGAGGCTTGAGCCACTGGAGCATCACTGTTTTTGAAGCTCCGACAGTGCAAGCATCTAAACATACCTATGCGGTGGCGCAAAGTCACCCTGCATGGCTTTGCATGCCCACATAGATATGGAGTAAGAAAAAGCAGTGCAAGTCGCTGCGTTGCCTTACTCTATGTCAAGTAGCCATTCCATGGGCATTGCAGTGGGTGTTCCCACGCAACGCCCATGGATTTTGACGCTGCCCCAGATTTACAAAACCATGTAAACCTGGGGCAGTGCCAAAACCTTATGCCTCCACACAGTAGGCATAACGGGGAGAAATGACAGGAATGCACCATATTTAATAAAATAAGGTGCATTCCTGCCCTTTCACATTGGCGTAGGGCAGCGCAGCAAGAAGACTTGCGGCGCTGCCCTACGCCAATTCCTCATAAATGAGGCCCTTTGTTTTTAGCCTCACCTTTGATCACGCCCCCACGCTCACTGACGTTTGCTTTCCTAAACACTGTTTAATATTATTTCCCCACTGTAAAAATGATTTGCTGTGGGAATTGGGGGTGTTTATGGTTGTCGATAGTTGTCAATGATGAGGAGAACCAAGTTCTAGAAATGTTTGTCCGGTGGGGGTCCTTACAACTAAAAGATCTTGACAGGGGGGGTCTTGGCATCAAAAAGTTTGAAGACCCCTGCTTTAGAGGAATGTTGGTGTCCTTGTCTGCTACTGCAAGCATGAGCACAAATAAAGGCAGGTTGTGTTTAAACACCCAATGTGATTGGTCTTTCATCCCAGAAGGTGGACCACAAAAGTTCTTCCTCCAAAGGCAAATCCTCCCTTGGAAAATACAGGTTTAATAATTCCTGGTAATGATGGAAGTGCTGTTGCCTGATGCCTTTGGAAATGCAGTGCCCGTGGATGCAACAGTAGCTTGAGAAAGCTTGTTTTCCAGTCTGCTGATGTCAAGCCTGCACGTGCATACGTTGCAATGGCCACAGGAGATGTTGAAATTCAGTGCCTAACAAAGTGGGTTGATGGTTACTGCTTTGTAGATGATGCAAAAAGTGATATGGCGGGGGGAATTGAAGATCTTTCAAGATAGATGTGATACTGTTATACATTTTTAATCTCTGAATGAGTTGAGCTGCTGAATATTGGGTGTGCTCGTCAATGAAATTAAGTGAGAACCTTAGAGACCAGTGAGCAAGTTTCAGAAAATTAGGCTTTGATTGATGATTCTGAGGTCTGATTCAGGAATGTTCCGTTTCATTTTGTGAATTAGGGATATTTGTTGCGTGCTGTCTCACTTTTCTTGGTTGTGTGAGCTGTGGTTTATCACTTGCTGAGAGTTGTGGATTGAATATGTTGGGTTCATTGTAAAAAGTTGTGCTGTATCGAGGCTCATTTATGATACTGGCGATGATGATAGCTTTAGTTTTAGTCTGGGTTGGTTTGAGATATTCGCTCATCATCAAGGTGTGGAAGAGGCAGTCTTTGAGATGGTCAATGTTGAGGTTGTTGAGACTTTCCTGTAGAGGTGGTGCCTTTGATGTGAGGTGTGCTCCAATGTTGTTGATGGCAGGTGCCTCCGAAAGGTACCATCTAAAGTTTGAAGACAAGATGGGAGGAAAAGACTGACCCTTTAGAGTGCTCCATGTATTTCTGGATTTTGCTGGGATCTGGAGATGTTCATATGGATACGTTGGTGCATGTTGGGTCACCACTGCAGTGATGTGTGTGTCATCAAGGAGGATCAGGATAGTCATACACTGCTCTGAAACTAGCCCGATTAATATTCTTTCACATCGGGTTCATCTGACCAACTTTATTATAAAACACTGACTTACAGATGATGCTGATCCTTTTCCTTCCAATTTGGTCAAATTTTGTGCAAGCTATCTGCTGCTAAGAGATGTGTTACAAGAGCGATTTACAGATTGGTCACAGTTTGTTATCCCACTAGATTGTTTGGCATGCATTCTTCTTGTTTCCTAATGCTATTGGCACCGTAACAGTGCTGTTGCACCTTCCTAAGCCCTTGAGCCACAATCCCTCTCACTTCATTCATAATAACAGGCAGGAGGATCTGCAGGTTCTGAAACTGAATTTGGTTGATGTTGGGCACTGTTGTTTAAAATGCTTTATTTTGCAGGTGGGTTCTACGTAGAGAATACCTTGAATTATCACATTTTACCTGGTGTGAAATGGGCATATCTATAGTAATATGATTTATAATAGCTGGCTAGTAAATGATTTATTTCTTACTAGAAATCATTTAATACAATAAAATAGAAAACTGCCTCAAATACCAACTAAAATAAAGCATTTTTTTTACACAACAAGCTAAATAGCTGACCTGTTAGCTGTAGCCATTTCTACTTTTTTATAACATTTGAGGAGTACACTCACTCACAGAGGAAGACATCTCCATGGTGATCGCAAGTTCCAAACCATCTTCACATTTTGTTGAGCCGCTCCCAGCCTCCCTGGCTAAAAGCCTCAACCACACCTTAACCCCATTTTTGTACCAAGATAATAAACAACTCATTGAGTCAAACAAGGCCAAATCACCCCCTACTAAAGAAAGCAGACGCAAACCTGGAGGATTTAAACAATTTCAGGCCCGCTTTGAACCTCCCCTTCCTGGAAAACATTGACGATAAATGTGTTCGTTCCCAACCCAACCAACACATTAACACCAATACCCTTCTCAATTCTCTCCAGTCGGATTTCCGAAAGGGTTGCAGCACAAAAGCAGCAATACTGAATATAGCTGATGACATACATAAATCCCTAGACACTTACAGATGCTGCTTGCTCATCATCCTAGACCTATCAGCGGCCGTCGACCATAAGCTACTCTTGGATTGCCTCCACCAACAAATCGGAGCAGACAGCACAGTTCTACAGTGGTACACCTCATTTCTGCATAACCGCTCCCAACTGATAAAAATAAACAACGCAACGTCCGATATTTCAGCCATCACCCGAGGTGTCCCCCAAGGCTCAGTCCTCTACGTTTACATGGAGCCCCTCACAGAAATAGTTTGACAAGAAAACATTGCCTACCACCTCTATGCGGACAACACCTGGCTTTACCTGGATATATCCTCTTTGAATGACATTCACCAGCTTAATACCATGGTCATAAAACTTCACAACTGGCTATCGGACCACCACCCCAAACTCAACCAAGAAAAGATGCTCTAAACTGTGAGCTGATCTTGGTGGACTACTCTAAATCTCTAAGAATCGCTCTGGGCTCAAGGTGGAGCATGAGAACATACATAAGCTCGAGAGCGAAGGGTGACTTCCATAACCTAAAACTCCTCAACAAAATAAAACCCTTCCTTCCCCTAAATTACCTAAAAACCACCAAGCAAGCACTGGTTCTGTCCAGACTACACTATGGGAATCCCACCCTAACAGGTGCACCAAAAGCTTACTTAGCCACCTTGAGAGCCACTTTAAATGCAGCGGCAAGGATGGTTACTGGAGCAAAGAGATCCGATCACATCTCCTTTTCACTGAAAATCCTGGAGTGGCTACCTATCGAAGCTCGCTGCTGCTTCAAAACTGCTTGTCTCACCCACAAAGCTCTACACGCTGGTAAACTAGACTTCCTAGCAGCCAAACTCACAAAAGCAGGACAAACGAGTAATCTAAGAAGCTCCAACACACGTCTTCTCATCCTCCCCAAAAAATATAAACAAAAGCCCTCTCCTGCACCTTCTCGAGCAATGCTCCCAAAGTCTGGAACTCTCTCTCCCAGTCTACATCAGAACTAACCCCTCCTTCACAAGATTCAATAGACAACTAAAAGAATTCCTCCTAATTTAGCACCTCAACCCTCCGTGAATTAAATCCTAATGTACCCCGGAAACACTACCTCGTTATTTGCTCATCTCTGTCAGATCATGTTCTTTAGTGTCACGGACTGATATAGATTCAACTCTCAACACCACAACTGCACTGTATTGTGATTGAATGTTAATGCCCTAGCAATGCTGTAAAGTGCTTTAATACCCATGGGTCTTGCCAGCGGTATATAAAACTCTTTAAATAAAAAATAAATAAATACTTTAATGGAACACACATGACTTTAAGTAGTATGAAAAAAGTGGGTGGTCTTTAAAGGTGTGTGTGTGGCGGTGTATTAAATAATAAGCATGACTTAAACACAAACTACATTTCTATGATTCCCATAGTGTGCCACCTGACTAGTATTTTGGTGTCTCTGAGCTTTCTGTTATTCCATCTATTAGACCTGGCACCATTGGCGTGGGTCCCCCTTCCATTTTTTGCTGTTGCCTCCTGTGTTTTTGCTGTGTGTTGGACTCTGTGGAATATCTGCACCACCTCTGGGAAGTGTTGAAGGCTCTGCAGTGGGCAGGCCTCACGATCAAGGCGAGTAAGTGCCAGATCGGTCAGGTTCTGTGGTGTACTTGGGACACTAGATGGGGAGCGGCCAGGTGGCGCCCCTACAGCCCAAGATTGATACCATTTTGGCTTGGGAACCCCCCAAGACCCAGACAGAGGTGAGAGCCTTTTTAGGGCTCACAGGGTATTACAGGAGATTTGTCAAGGGGTATGGCACCATTGTTGCCCCCTTGACAGAGCTGACTTCCAGGAAGCAGCCCAAGAAAGTGAACTGGACTGATGCCTGCCAGAAGGCTTTTGATTCCCTGAAATATGCCATGTGCACAGCGCCCGTGCTTAAGGCACCCAACTTCTCAGAAGAGTTCATTGTGCAGACAGATGCTTCAGAGCATGGTGTGGGTGCTGTGCTCTCACAGCTGAATGAAGAGGGCCTAGACCAACCTTTAGCCTTCATTAGTAGGAGGTTACTTCCACAGGAACAGAGGTGGAGCGCGATTGAGCGTGAGGCATTTGCTGTGGTCTGGGCGCTGAAGAAGCTGAGGCCATACTTGTTTGGGACTCACTTCCGGGTTCAGACAGACCACAGGCCCCTCAGATGGTTGATGTAGATGAGGGGTGGGAATCCAAAGCTATTGAGGTGGTCCATTTCCCTACAGGGGATGGACTTCACGGTGGAACACCACCCTGGTACAGAACACGCCAATGCTGATGGTCTGTCCAGGTTTTTCCGCCTTAGTGAAGAGAACTCCCAAGAGGGTGGGTAGTTCTCCCCACATTTCAGCTGGAGGGGACACATGTTAGACCTGGCACCATTGGCGTGGGTCTCCCTTCCATTTTTTGCTGTTGCCTCCTGTGTTTTTGCTGTGTGTTGGACTCTGTTTTGCTGGTCTAGATGCTTTGGGCACTTTGCCACTGCTGTTCAGTGCCAAAGTGCAAGTGCTCCCTTTGTAAATTGTTGTTATGGATTAGTGATTCCATAGTTGGCATATTTGATTTACTTGTCAGACCCTAGTATAGTGCACTCTGTGTGCCCAGGGCCTGTAAATCAAATGCTGCTAGTGGGCTGCAGCACTGATTGTGCCACCCACAGAAGCAGCCTGTAAAATGTAACTCTGGCCTGCCATTGCAGAGCCTGTGTGCAGTCTGGACTGCCATGTCGACTTGGCAAGTGCACACACTTGCCAGTTCCTAAACCTTCCCTTTTCTACATATTAGTCACCCCTAAGGTAGGCCCAAGGTACCCCTGTGGGCAGAGTGCATTGTATGTGAAAGGTAGGACATGCCCTGATGTGTGTGGCATGTCCTGGTAGTGAAATACTCCCAATTTCATTTTTCACTATTGCAAGGCTATCTGTTCCCATAGGACTGAATGGGGAGTTTGTTTGTAACATCTTATAAACATAACTGGCCCTGGGAACAAGGTAGAAAAATAAAGTTTAGTATGCCTGAACTCAGAATGTTAAAATGCATCTTTTAGTGAGGGTGAATTTTACACTCTGTGTTTGAAAATACCACTTTTAGAAAGTAGGTATTTTCTTGCCTAACCATCCAGTATGCTTCTGCTAGGTTTGTGTATTGCATGTTTGGCTTTTGGATGACAGGGGCCGGAGAGGGGCAGCAGTTCCAGAACTCTGATGAGTCAGGGCTGAATAGACCTGGGCTGCATTTAGAGTAGGGGGAGGAGATTTCCTTTCACCTGAATGGGCCTGGTCTACCTTCAACAATGCTGTCTCCACCTCCTGCCAGGAAGCTGCACCAGTGAGGACAGAACTGGTTTTGGGTGGGTACAGACACTCTCTGCCTTCAGAGAACAAAGGATTTTGGTGTATAAAAAGAGGGGCCGAGACCCCAGACTTTTAGATCACTTCTGGGAATCAAGAGGAACCTTTGCCAAGCAGAAGAGCCGGAGAAGCTGAGGAGCAATACTGCCCCTGTGCTGTTTGCTGTCTGGGGTTGGCCTGCAGTGGCTACTTGCTGCCAAGGAAAGGAGAAAAGGACTTTTGCTGTTTGCTTTGTCACCTGCTTTACAAAAGATCTCCAAGGGCTTGAAACTGAGCTTGCCTCCTGTTCTGAAGTCTCAGGGACACTGTCACATTTGGGCGTAGATAGCAGGGGGAAACACTGTAGTGTGCACCTTTGTATGTGAGACTGAATGGCATAACACTACATCTCCCATAATGCATCGGATGGAGAGCCGCAGTCCTACCTCTTTTTCTTTCCCTATATTAATCACCGCCTACTGAACAACCGGTGCTTGTCACCTGTGATCAACACCCGTGAAGGCCGGTTCTGTCTCGCGGGTCGCTTTACCTCTGCTCAGAGTCTCGAGCCCCTTTCTTCGCCCAGCTGCTGAGGCTATTGTACAGCCGAGAGACACTGCTGCGGCGGGTTTCCCGTGGACGCGCTAATGCGCAAACCGCCATTTCCTTGCCGGCAAGCCTCATCTGAATCTCCTGCGCTGAAGTGCGGATACAAGTCGCGGAAGACTCTTTACACGCGCATAAGCCCCGTTTGTTTTTGGTTGCGCTGAAGCGCTTATGACGACTTTCTTGGCCGATATTCCAGGCATTTGAACTTGCGTTGCTGCGCAGTTGCACTGGGGTTCTCTGGAAGCATGTTCCACACCATTAAGAGCCGTTAAGTGGCTCAGAGCCGTTTTCATGTATTGCCTTTTTTTTTATTGTACCTGATTACCACTGAACCACGCTGGTACCGCGCATTTACTTTGGAAGTCTTCCCAGTGATCCATGTGGAATTCCTCATAAGTATCGGAGGAGTGCCTCGAGAGAGCTAAGTACTTAACACTTCCCTCTTGCAGGATGTCTTGAGCTTAGTGTCTTTGCGAAGCATTGGTACATGCTTCTAAGAACTTGTTATTGAAACCACGCTTTGTTTTCTTTTCTTTATTTTTGCCTTTTGTGCCCATTTTCATACAAGGATAAGTGTGGCAGTTATAACTGTAAGTGCATTCACATATTGTATAGTTGTTTGTTGCAGGTACTTAGGGTGGTGTTTCATGTGTATTGTATTGTCTCACTTACAGGGAACACGGGGCTACCATAGGAGTGAAGCCTACAACTCCAGAACAGTTCCCCATACAGTGTTTTCGCTGCTGCACCTTTATTGTTTCGTTTGTCCCTTTTTTCCCTTTCCCCTACTGTGGTGTGTCCTGCAGAGTGGGTATATCATACTCGCAGGTGATTCCATACAAGGGGAAAGGGTTATCTGGCATGTTCCATCGCTCCCGCTGCATCCGGCTATCAAGGTTAGTGGTTACCCATTCTCTGTCGTGACAGAGTGACAAGCCCACGGTTACCTACAGCCTGAGCGATGGATACTACCACTGTTCTTACTTCAGTGTTGGAAACATTGACCGCATTGCGGTTGGAAGTAGATGCCTTTCGAGTGGAAAACTTAGAATTGAGAAACGAGATGGGCACCATGAGGAGAGAAGTAGCAGGTCTGTCCCGCACCAACCCTATGGGTTCAAGGGGGGCCTCTTACATTAGGAACTGGACCCTACCACCACCACCCACATCTCAAGACACAGACGCAGGGCATACGGCTCAGTTTTTGGGAGGGGGAGCAGGTCCTTCCACCATTCAAGTGATACAGCCCGTGCAGTTGCCTCTTGCCCCTCCCAAGAGATTCTTTGGGGATCCCAAGAAGTTTGGGATTTTTCTGGGTCAGTGCAAACTGCACTTCATGTGCAAACCTGCGGTATTTCCTAACGACCAGGCAAAGACGGCATTTGGCATGTCCTACCTAGGAGGGAACGCAGCTAGTTGGTCCTTCCCCCTAATAGAGAGAGACGATCCCGTCTTGCACAACTTTTCTACCTTTTGTGAAGAGATGCGCAAGTTATTCGATAGAAAGGCGCACCAGCTCTCTTTGGACAGGGAACTCATTACGCTTAAGCAGGGCACACAAGACCTACTCACGTATATAACCACATTCAACAGGCTCATCGTGGAAACCGATTGGCCCATGGAAAAAAGAACTTCCCTATATTACCAGGGGCTGAGAGGCGAATTGAAGGACGTATTAGCCCAGGTTGTCCATATGCCTGCTACCTGCAACAAACCCATCGACCTTACCGTTCAACTGGATCATCGGCTCCAGGAAAGAAAGGGTGATAAACAGCATACCGACTCCAAGTTCCTGCTTCCCCGACCTAAATCCATGATGGAAGAGCACCCACAGGCCACCGATGGGACAGAACCAATGCAGATAAGTGGCATAAGAGGGCCAATAAGTCAAGACGAGAGGGAAAGAAGGCGAAGACAAAGACTGTGTATGTACTGTGGAAAGCCCAGGCATTACATTAAGGATTGCAAGACAAAAACCAAGGTGATATACAAAGAAAACAAAGGGACCAGGAACGTGCCTGTGGTGGAGTACCTTTCTGAGAATCCGGGAAACTAATACGCCCAAACAAGCTAGAGACCCTTTGTTTGAGGCCAGTAGAGGAAGAGGTCTTTCCGGCCGTGGCCAATACGGTTCAGACTTCAGTGGCCCATATGAATTTGTGTGTTACGTTGGAGATACGTGGGGTGGAGCCAGTAGTAGTACATGCTCTATTAGATTCTGGGGCCACTGGTAATTTTATTGACCAGCAATACGCACAAGAACTTGGTGTACCCTGCATCAGAAAAAAGGCACCGGAACCCGTGAAGGCAGTGGATGGTACGGCGTTGACGTCGGGCCCTGTGCGTTTTCACACCCAGTGGGTCCTGATGCAGGTCGGAACAAACCATTACAAACACATTCAATTCGATCTAATAGACGCCCCTCATTTCAAACTCATTTTGGGTATGCCATGGCTTACACAGCACGATCCCTTAGTTCTATGGGCTGCACGTACAGTCACCTTGAACTCCTCATTCTGTGCAGAACATTGTACAAGAGAGAAAGTCCAGACACCTTGCCAGGCGGAGAATCCAGCTGAATTGCTTGCTAGTGGGTGTAGTGCATGGGGTGTGTGCTGTATCTCCACGCTACCGGAGGAATACAAGCAGTTCCATGCTGTATTCAGCGAACAAGAAGCAAGCAAGTTGCCCCCGCACCGGGATTACGATTGTGTGATCGACTTGGAGCCCGGCGCCAGCATACCATGCAGTCGTATATATGCCCTCACTGAGGCTGAAACCGCCTATCTGCAGCAATACCTGGATAAGTTGCTGGCCTCTGGCTTCATCCGTCCTTCCTCCTCCCCTGCTTCCTCGCCACTATTCTTCATTCCGAAGCGCGAAGCGGGCTTAAGGGCTTGTATTGATTATAGGGAAATCAACAGAGTGACCAAAAAGAACAGGTATCCTCTGCCCTTAATACCTGTTCTACTGGACCAGCTGAAGGGAGCCAAAGTGTTCACCAAATTGGACCTCCGGGGAGCCTACCACCTGGTACGGGTGCGGCGAGGGGACGAATGGAAAACGGCCTTCCGTACTAAATTTGGGCTCTACGAATATCGGGTAATGCCCTTCGGCCTCTGTAACGCCCCCGCCGCATTCCAGATTTTTATGGATGAAGTAGTAAGAGGCTTGCTGGATGTGTTGTGTATCGTATATATCGATGACATCCTGATATACTCGGCTTCCATAGAAGAACACATCCCTCATGTGTCAGCCGTACTGGAACGATTACAGCGGTTCACTCTCTACGCCAAGCTGGAAAAATGCCTTTTCCACACCTCTGAAGTGGAGTTCTTGGGGTATGTTATCGGACCAAACGGCCTCTGCATGGACAGAAAGAAGATACAAGCCATCGTCCAATGGGAGTCACCCTCCAGTGTGAAGGCCTTGCAAAGTTTCCTGGGCTTTGCAAATTTCTATAGGAGATTTATCAAAGACTTTTCCAGAATCATTCAACCCTTAACACACCTACTACGGAAGGGAGCTACCTTTCTCTGGACGGAAACCGCGGAAAAGGCTTTCCAAACGCTAAAAAACTGCTTTACGAGTGCTCCGGTGTTACGACATCCTGATGCCAGTCAGCCGTTTGTGGTAGAAACGGATGCATCATACTATGCCATTGGAGGGATCCTTTCCCAACGGCATCCAGACACAGGGCAACTCCATCCTGTTGCCTTCTTCTCCAAGAAACTGTCTACGTGTGAGGTGAATTACAGTATCACCGATAAAGAGCTGCTGGCAATAAAGAGGGCATGTGAGGAATGGAGACACCATCTAATGGGGGCCAGACACACAGTGGAAATATATACCGACCATCGAAATCTGCTCTTTTTGAAGAGTGCTAGAGCTTTAACCCCTCGGCAACTCCGATGGTCACTGTTTTTCTCTGACTACGACTTTGTGATCAGATACAGACCCGGACCACAAAACGGTAAGGCTGATGCACTATCAAGACCTACTCATACTCCTGAACTCAGCCTAGACCCAGCAGAAGAACCTCCTATAATCCTGCAGAAAGCTTCCTTTCCGACAGAAGTAATGGCTTTGTCAACAGCTTCTGATTTCCTGGAAGATGTAATGAAACAAACCGAGGGTCTAGACGAACACGCATGGGTTACCGAAGAACCTCAACACCGTTCTTCCCAGAGTAAACTGCTGTACTACGACAAAAGGCTATACATACCGGAAGGTTCTTTGCAACAGCAAGCTTTGAAATGGGTCCACGACTCCACATTGGGTGGACATTTGGGAACACAGAAAACCCTACAAGCAATGTCTAGATACTTTTGGTGGGCAACGCTACGACAGGACACTGCAAAATATGTCTCTAAATGCTCCGTCTGTGCACAGGCCAAGGCACAGCACCAACGGCCTAGCAGATTGCTCAGACCCATACCCACACCTCCAGCTCCTTGGCACACTGTGTCCATGGATTTTATCGTGGAGATGCCTTCCAGCTCAGGTCATAACACTATACTGGTGGTCATTGACCACTTGACTAAAATGGGGCATTTCATTGCAATGACCAGATTGCCCACATTGGGGGCACTGGCTACTTCATTCCTACAGCACATAGTGCGCCTGCACGGAATACCTTCAGTCATCATCACGGACAGAGGGACCCAATTCACGTCAAGGTTTTGGAAGGCACTCTGTGCTGTCATGAAGGTAGATGCACGTCTGTCCACGAGTTACCATCCGCAGACAGACGGCAAAACAGAGAGATTAAACCAAACCTTGGAGCCGTACCTCAGATGCTTCACGCTACAACACGAGGAGGAATGGAGCACGCTTTTATGGACAGCCGAGTTCGCATACAACAATGCAGACCATTCCTCTCTGGGTTGTTCCCCCTTCTTTTGCCTCAATGGCTACCACCCTAACATGTTGCCTTTCGAACAGCCAGTAGCGTCTAAACATCCCTCGAGTCAAGAACATCACGCACACCTTAAGCTGGTATTACAGAATGCCAAAACACACTTAGAAGCAGCGAGGGCCCGTGATAAACATTACGCAGATGGGAAGAGAACACTAGAGCCTCCATATAAAGCAGGGGATAAGGTGTGGCTCAGCACAAAACACCTGAAATTTAAGGGCAACACTCGGTTACAACCTAAGTTTGTGGGTCCCTATCCTATCGACAGAGTAGTCAACCCTGTCGCCATGAGATTAACTCTCCCTTCTGCTTGGCACATCCACCCTGTGTTCCACGTTTCCCTCTTACGTCCCTGTCCCCCCCAAACCAGACTAGCTATAAGACCAAGGCCAGTGGAGATTGAGGGGGAGGAGGAATACGAGATCAAGGATATTCTTGATTCCAAACTTGTCAGAGGACGGGTGCACTACCTCATTGAATGGAAGGGGTACGGTCCTGAGGACCGCTCATGGGAACCGAGTACTAACCTTCACTGCCCTGGGATACTTAGGCGTTTCCACTCCCGGTTTCCCACTAAGCCTGGTGGACTGCCGAGACGTCGGTCGTGGAGAGGGGGTTCTGTCACATTTGGGCGTAAATAGCAGGGGCAAACACTGTAGTGTGCACCTTTGTATGTGAGAGTGAATGGCATAACACTACATCTCCCATAATGCATCGGATGGAGAGCCGCAGTCCTACCTCTTTTTCTTTCCCTATATTAATCACCGCCTACTGAACAACCGGTGCTTGTCACCTGTGATCAACACCCGTGAAGGCCGGTTCTGTCTCGCGGGTCGCTTTACCTCTGCTCGGAGTCTCGAGCCCCTTTCTTCGCCCAGCTGCTGAGGCTATTGTACAGCCGAGAGACACTGCTGCAGCGGGTTTCCCATGGACGCGCTAATGCGCAAACCGCCATTTCCTTGCCGGCAAGCCTCATCTGAATCTCCTGCGCTGAAGCGCGGATACAAGTCGCGGAAGACTCGTTACACGCGCATAAGCCCCGTTTGTTTTTGGTTGTGCTGAAGCGCTTATGACGACTTCCTTGGCTGATATTCCAGGCATTTGAACTTGCGTTGCTGCGCAGTTGCACTGGGGTTCTCTGGAAGCATGTTCCACACCATTAAGAGCCGTTAAGTGGCTCGGAACCTTTTTCATATATTTCCTTTTTTTTTAATTGTACATGATTACCACTGAACCACGCTGGAACCGCGCATTTACTTTGGAAGTCTTCCCAGTGATCCATGTGGAATTCCTCATAAGTATCGGAGGAGTGCCTCGAGAGAGCTAAGTACTTAACACTTCCCTCTTGCACGATGTCTTGAGCTTAGTGTCTTTGCGAAGCATTGGTACATGCTTCTAAGAACTTGTTATTGAAACCACGCTTTGTCTTCTTTTCTTTATTTCTGCCTTTTGTGCCCTTTTTCATACAAGGATAAGTGTGGCAGTTATAACTGTAAGTGCATTCACATATTGTATAGTTGTTTGTTGCAGGTACTTAGGGTGGTGTTTCATGTGTATTGTATTGTCTCACTTACAGGGAACACGGGGCTACCATAGGAGTGAAGCCTACAACTCCAGAACAGTTCCCCATACAGTGTTTTCGCTGCTGCACCTTTATTGTTTCGTTTGTCCCTTTTTTCTCTTTCCCCTACTGTGGTGTGTCCTGCAGAGTGGGTATATCATACTCGCAGGTGATTCCATACAAGGGGAAAGGGTTATCTGGCATGTTCCATCGCTCCCGCTGCATCCGGCTATCAAGGTTAGTGGTTACCCATTCTCTGTCGTGACAGACACAAAGACTTCACCACCAGCTCCCCTGAATTTCCTTGCTGGGAAGTCTAATCTGCAAAGAGGTGCCTGCTGCTGTTCTGGACCTCTAGAGACTGTTTTCCGCTGGGAGCTGGAAAATCGACGCAACTTCGAAGAAGCGAGACACATCCGCACCTGTTTCCGACGCATCGCTGCAGAAACCGTCGCAGTGCCTGCCGCGGCTTGACAAATCGCCGCACGCCGCATCAAGTGCACCGATCTCTGAAGTCCGAGATCATCTCACCGAGTTCGACGCAAGGCCTGCTGTGCAGCTGCACGAGTTCACGCATCGTCACCGGATCGTCGCATCGCGGCACCAAATCTGTCGCATCGTTGGGGGACGCAGTAAGAAACCGATGCATCGCCTCCCCACGCAGTAAGAAACCGACGCCTCACCTCCTCTTCGGTAAGGAACCGACGCATCACCTCCCCTGCGTGCAGTAAGGAACCGACGCATCACCTCCCCCAAAGCAAGGAACCGACGCATCACCTTTCCTGAGTGTAAGGAACCAACGCATCACCTTCCCTGCGGCCCGTTTGGTTTGTTTGCGTGACGCATCCCAGGTACTTTGTGAGAAAAGTGTTGCATCTCCAATTTTGCTTGAACTGAAGTATTTCTACCATCTGAAAGTCATATTTTTATTACTGTATTGTGGATTTTTGTCGTTTGGTCTTGTTTTGGTTTAGATAAAGGTTACTTATTTTTCTAAACTGGTGTTGTGTCCATCTGTAGTGTTTTCACTGTGTTACTGTATGTGTTCACAAATGCTTTACACACTGCCTCTGAGATAAGCTTGTCTGCTCGTGCCAAGCTACCAAGGGGGTGAGCAGGGGTTATTTTAGGAGTGTATCCCTCTTACCCTGACTAGAAGCAAGGGTCCCAATTTGGACAAAGGTACCCACCTCTGCCAGCTAGAGAACGCCATTTCTAACAGCATCCAGATACATTACACAACAACTGACAAATACCTAAAACCATCTAGGACTTTTGGCTTTGTCAATAACTGTCTCTGTGTGCTCAGCAGAGGAGCCAAGGAGCAGCAGCGGTTTCTGAGAAAGGGCGTCGGGGCTCTGCCCCCTTTACTTTCATCCCCCCAGCATCGGCATTAAGTTAAAAGAAACTCTTTAAATATGTTATTTTTAAAAAAATCGCACATATAGGTTTGTTGGGGACGGGGCTGTCTTCATGTGATAACACACTGCCATCGTGTCCGATACATTCCTAAACCTTCTGCCTCTGGGCAGGCCCTGAGTCTACAGTATTTGCCGGGTTGACAAGCTCACAGCTCTGAGGTCTGTGAGGTCATCAGCTCGGCAAAGACATAGACTCGAGGTCCAGGCTCCACCCCCTGATGACGTGTGGGTAAAGTTTGCCCCGGGCGCTTCAGGTTGAAGCCCTGTAGCACTGGGGCTTCACGTCAGTCAGGGAGAGAAGATGATGGTCACCCCACCCCTCCACAACTCGTCACAGGGCAGGACCCGCCCCCCTGGGACGAGTTGTGGAGGGGTGGGGTAGACGCTGCAGGCAGGCGGGAAGCTCAAAAGTCATAGTTTGCCATATGGACTTCTGAAGACACACTTTGCAGACTGGAGGAGATGTCTGCTTCCTGCGTTGCTAACTGCAGGACCGTGTGGAGTCCGCCATATGATCTCCAGCGCTTCAACTTCAGAGACAGAGCTGAATGATATTTCACACAGAAGCCCTGCTGAAGGGACAACACCCCTGGTACGTGGCAGGCCTCACTCGCCCTGGCATCCGAGAACAAGGCCTCAGGAAGGTAAGCGCCATGGGGAAGCTTGGCATTGCGTACGTTTGATTTCATTTGCCTTAGAAGTCTTTTTCTGTTTTGTTCATTTAGTGCACATGTCGTGATTGTTTTTCAAAACACCTTTGGTAGAATTTTTTTAAGAGAATGGCATGTTACTGGGACAGGCCATCCTAATTTAGTATGGTAGGGTTGGTCGGAGCTCAACTGTAAAGTTTGAAAAGGAAGATATGCTTTTTTTCGACAGAGGGAATGAAAGAATGCCTAAACAGTCTGTATTAAAAAAAAATGCCTGATTCATTGCCAATGTAATGGTACTTGGTTTACCCTCATCGGGATGATGGAACTCCAAGTACCTCTTGCTGGAATTCGAACTCGTGACCAGCCGATCACCTTATGCCTAAACAGAGCGTTCAGCACGCTGTAGAATCATAATGTGTAACTTCAAGGAATTTGCTTTTGCGCGCATTAGGAAAGCAAGCATTGCTTTACTGCAAACGAGGTCAATGTGATTGATATTTGAGTGCAAGACCTGAACAAAATGCGGAAGTGAAATAAACACATACCTACTGCCGAATAACAAAAAAAGCCTAACAAGCTGGCCTGCCGTGTGCTTCAAGCAGAGGTCAGCCCACCTCTCCGAGACCCATCCCTTGAGTTAGAGCCATCTTAGCCTTTACCCCTTCTCACAGGCCACAGGCCACACACCAGACTATATGCCACACGTGGCTCGCTCTCTGTTTCTGCACTTTAAGAAAGATGTGAAAACGTCCTTCTTCATGCAACACCTCATTATATAGCGCTAAACTTAAAGCTACTGCCATCTACCTAGAAGCACCCCTTCAATCTGCTTCTTAGTGTTCAGAATCTTGAAGCATTTCTTACTCGTGCACAGCACTGCATCGCATCCGAGCTAGGTGTGTGCTGTATAGGTACAGATGCACACATACAGGAGTAGAAAGACACCCTTCAAGACCCCATGGCGCAGCTTCCGCTGTTCGCATAGCACTCACCCCTTGGCACCAGCCAGGGTGCTGCAGAGCCGCACAGTTTAACACGTGTGATGCTGTGTAAACAGGTCTTTGGGCCTGACTCTGAAGAGACCCTGCATGCTTAGCTGCCCTATAGTTCGGAGGAGTAGCTGCCGGCTTTATTTTCACCTATAACCAGGGCTTTAAGTGGGGAAAAAACCTGGGGGTGCTCTAAAAGGGGCGTGGCAAATTTCTTAAAGGGGTGTGGCCTATCCGAGTAGGGGCGTGGTCTAAATCAAGATAACTAGCATTGTGTGCTTAAGAAAATCATGAAGTCGCATCCAGCAAAGGATAATAAAATAGGCAAAAAAGTATATTTATTAAGTATAAGCCATAAAAATACCAAACACTTTAAAAAACATGTAAAAATTATTTACATTACTTAGAAATCTATTGCAGGATTTCCCAAAACCCTTGAAGATATTCACTGTGTCTATTTTGCTGGGGTTTCTCACAACAATTTTCTTCAGCAGACCTTCTACCTTTTGCCAGCCAACTCTTTACATACAGCTTTGCGTCAAATGTTTCAAATGGAGGACCATTGAGTTTTACCCATAAGCATGAAGAAATGGTCTCTACAAGAAGAGAGGCCCTTGTTGGACTAGCAATTAAGTTCATTGCGCTGAAACCTCTCTCGCAATCCGCATTACTTGCTGGCAGGGTTTCCATGCAAACTACTAACTTTTTTAATGCTTCAGGGGTTTTCGTTCCACCAAAATCTTTGAAAAGTCTAAAAGCTTGGATAGTATCTCTTGCTGGCAGCTGAAACTCTGAACACAGTTTCTGGATATCTGTTTCACCATAAAGAATGCATTCATCACCAGAAGGCAAGTTGCCTGCATCTAGCACACTGAAGCTGGCTATAAGTTCTTTCTCAGAATCCGGGGCACATCGTTTATTGATATTTACAGACAGACTTTGGTAAAACTGATTTTGATTAAGGGCAACAGAGTTACTTCTACCATGGAAAAGAGGAACATTCTTGAATTTGCCCTCAGGTTGTGTGTGCAAGCACCGGCGCTAGAGTGTATGCCAACGTCGGTATGTATTTCATTTGTTATTGTTCATCCTATGTGTGATTTGACATGTGTGGTTCCACGTTATCACATATGTGTTACTGTAAACGTTATTTATTAGGCGATCAGTGAACAGAAGCAGACACCTGGACGGACTAACACACAGAAGGGAATATAATGTAAATGAAACGACCCATGGATGGATAAACTGACTGATGGGTGGACGGTCGGTTGGTTAGAAATAGACATATGATTGAGAAAAAGACGGGCAGGTATGTATCTAGAGAAATCAGACAGGTTTTTGAGGCATAGAGATGACGGGCCGACAGGGGCAGGGCTGCACTGGTAGTGGTAGTGTCACTGCTGCTGGATTCTGTTGTAGACCCTCGTCCCTCGCTTGCTTTAAGGCAGAGCAGGGTCACACTGGTTGCTGGAGAAATCTTGCTGCAGGCCGTAAAAGCAGGGTCGTGCCGGTTCTAACCAGCTGTTGTTGTGCCGATGGCTGGCACGATGACGTAGGTGGCGCTGCGTGTTCAAAGAGAAGGGAAATCCAGAGAGAAAGTGTCTCTCTTCAAAGGATTTCCCTTCCTGCTACAATGACGTCATGCCTTAAGCAGTGCGCGCGCATGCTCACCCGAAACACCAAACAAAAACCGGGACGTCTGGTCACCCTACCTTTGACCTTTGAGGCCCGAAAATAGAGCCCCCTAGAGACCCCTTTCGAGGCCCCCCCCAAAAAACTGGGGGTGCTCAGACCCCCCCCACTTAAAGCCCTGCCTATAACTATTTATAATTCTGCTCACCAGGTCATGCTCGAGTGGCCCAGAGAAGCCTCAAACCAAGTGCAGCTGCTTCTCCGTTAGGAAAGGATGGCCAGAAAATTCACTGGGTGAAAACATAATTCGACGCCCATCCGTGGTTAGTGGCCTTAGCAGGAGTCCTTGGCAGTGCCCTGAAGCTGCCAAGCAAAGGGCGCTTTTTTCAAATACTTGCTTCTTGAAAATTTTGTGAGCTCTGCCAACCCTCAGCAAAGTGATGCGAGGCTGGTGCTAAGTGCACTGCACTGTTTAGTGGCAAAAGAACTGCTCTCATTCTGAAGGCTGGCCTCAGAGTGCAACTCTTCCTGCCAGGGGTCTAACAGATCTGTAGGCCAGACTTCCATGGGCTACGGGAGAGGCAGGTACAAGGATCCCTGGCATCCCATCCAACGTCAGAATGTCTAGCCCACCTACTTACAGGCTCAATGTCTGTGCAAGTTAAAAACTGCCCCGATTTGCAAATGTGGGTCACTTTTGTAGCTACCTGATTTGCTAATGGGAGGCTACTTTTATTTTGGTACCTGTGCTTTTTTTCTGTCCCAGTCCAACCCTGAGAGTGTGTCCTAACACCCAGGCCTCAGCAGCGCCAGCACACATTGCGTCACAGTGGCCTGGGGCGGGGGATGCGGGATTGATATAAATGCCTCTCTTAATGGACCAGCAATTTCTTTTGTCCTAGGAGAGTCCTGTGGCGGAGCATTTTTAGGTCATACTGAGCACAGCTGGAGCTTAACACCCAGCCCATCGGAGCATATAATTTCACAAGTTTCTAAGAGATAAACTGAGATTTTAAAATGTGTTTAATCTTTAAGCTTAGTTTGTATGTAGATCTGTACATGTTCTGTGACGGGAAACAGAGTTTACAACGCTGGTAATACCACGCGGGTAGGTTACAACGCGGACGTTACATCGTCCGCGTTGTTACCACGCATGGCATTACATCGCTAGTCATTTCTATGACTTGCGCTAGATGGCGCGTAACACCAGGGAATGTGTTGGATTTTAAATCCAACACATTCCCTGCTGTTGCGCTAACTGGAGTAGGAATAGTAATTTATACTATTCCTAAGTCCAGCGCGCCATCTAGTGCAAGTCGTAGAAACGACTTGCGATGTAAAGCCATGCGTGGTAACAACGCGGACGATGTAACGTCCGCGTTGTAACCTACTGCGGGGTAATGGATGGCGTAGTAACGTCATACATTCCTCTGTTACAATGTCAGGAAGTTCTGTCAAAGAATACTCATAAATATTAACATAGCCCACTATCTAAACTTAATTTTTGCACATAAGTGTATAGTACTACCCAAAGGAAACTATTTTATGAACGTTAGGATAACGAAAGTTCAACTAGGTGCCATGCCTTGCAGGTTGCATTGACCCATTTGAAGCGGCCACATTACTTCTTCAAATATTTTGCAACAATTGTACATTGTGACCTGCAGCTAATATACTGACCGCTGCAATAAGATAATTACCCTAATGAGCTATCTTAAATAAAATACAAATCAGTGACATACATGTTACACCCTGTTATCTGTAGCAGGCATGTTAAATCGTTGTGCTATATTATGAAGCTTAAGCCCTGTGACCAGATATGGCAGTGCCAACATGTCTCTCCTCCAAGGGCTATGAATAACATATTGGGGGATTTGCAAGGATTCAATCAATCAATAAATCATAAGGCGGCTTATCATCTCGGGGGGGGTTCCAGGTGCAGAAGAGTGGGGAGCCTTAGTCGAAGAGTCAGGTCATGAGTCCATTCCTGAGGTTGGCGAGTGAGGGGGAGGTTTGGAGGTGGAACGAGAGGTAGTTCCAGGACTTGGCTGCAAGGTAAGAGAAGAAGCGACCTCCGCTTCAGCTCCGCCGGATACTGGAGACCTGTGCAAGGGCAAAGGAGGCATATAAGAGTTGTCTGGTTGGCTGGTGGAAAGTCAGGCGGTGGTTACTGTAGGAGGGTCCAGCATAGTGGAGGGCCTTGTAGGCGTGGGTCAGCAGCTTGAACTGGCATCTCTTCTGGACGGGGATCCAGTGGAGGTTTCTGAGGTGGGGGGTGATTCTGGTCCATTTGGGGATGTCAAGAATGAGTCTGGCTGTGGTGTTTTGTATAGTCTGTAGTCGTTTGATGAGGTTGTTCCGGCGTATAGAGCGTTTCGAAGTCCAGTCGGTTGGTGACGAGGGCTTGGGTCACTTCACAGGTGGGAAGGAATATCAAATGATATATTAGTATTTAGCAACACAATGGAAGAACACAATGTTAGAGCAAGGGCAGTCTTTAACAGGTTAAAGATTAAAAGCTTTACTCTGAAGGTTGATAAATGTAAGTTCCAAAGAGAAGATCTTGAATTCTTGGGACATACAACGACTACAAATGCATTAAAGCCCAAGAAAGAGCTTATCAATTGTATCAGTAATGCCAATTCCTAACAACATGGAAGAAGTTGCTTCGTTTTTAGGAGTAGCTGGATTTTATAGTAAGTTTATTCCAAATTTCTCTGAGAAAACTGCCATGATGAGGAGATTAATAAAAATGTGGTTTTTGAATAGGATGAGGGATGTAATGGAGAATTTTAAAAGAAGAAATGGAAGGAGTTCAAAGTCTATAGAGTTACTGTTTGGAGTACCCAAAACTAATTTGCACAGATGCAAGCATTAAAGGTTATGGGGCTACACTTATCCAGAGAGATAGTAATGTGGAAAGAATGATTACCTTCATTTCACTAAATCTTAGGGCGGCACAAAGGAGGTACTCTGTTATTGAGAGGGAGGCCCTAGCATGTTTTGAATGATCAATAAACGTAAGTGCTTTATTTAGGGTAAAGAGTTCACAGTGAGAACTGACTTTATGCCATTGAAGGAGGTGTTTTAAAAAAGGGAATTGACAGCATCCCCAGCAGAATCGCAAAGGGGGTGATAGCCTTCCAGGAATGTGACATTGAAGTGACATATGTTCCGGGAAACGTAGTTGTAGATTGTTTATCTAGAAGGTAAAAAAAAATACAGAAGATGAATTAAAAATGAATAAGGAAGAGGAAAAAGTATGTGTGACTGATGATGAAGCTATTGAGATGGAAAAATGGAGAGCAGAACTTAATAGTGAAGACACTTTACAGAAAGTAATAACACTCATGGAAAATGGCTGGTCATCTAAGAAAATGTTGGAGGAGAAGTGTAAAGGATTTTGGAATGTTAAGGATGAGTTGTCCAGTGATTTGGAGGTACTAGATGGAGGTGTATAGAGGTACTAGATTGATTCAACGGGAGCCCAAGTGTGAAAGATTGGTAAATATGGTACATGAGGGATATCAAGATATCTCTAGAAATATGGAGAGACTAAGAATGAATTATTATAGGTATGGCATGGACAAATTCGGAGAAAATTAAGTTAAAGAATATATAGAATGATGTCAAAGTGACAAGGTTCTTAAGATGAGAAAGCAGCCTATGATTGTTAGGCGCTTACTGGAGAAGGCGTAGGCTGAAATTGCTATTGGTGGTTCATCACAGGGAAGATATATTCTAGTGTTAGTAGGCATGTTTTCTATATGGTTGAGTTGAAAGGTTTGAATAAGATCATTATCAAGAGTGTGATAATTATTTTGCCCGAGATTTTTGTTGAAGAGGGGTTTCCAGGATCACTACTTACTGACAACGCAGTTCAATTTACTTGTAAACAGATGTCTCAATTCTTGAAGGAGAGTGGAATTAAAAATGAGTGATGGAATGGTGGAAATACCCAACAGGACACCTAAAGATACTAATCAGGTGACTAAGTATGCTGGCATGGGCTGGAAAGTGTAGGTTAAGAAGTGGTTAGAGACATGGAGAGTTACTCCACATAGTGTCACTGAAACGTGCCCTTTGAGTTGTTTAGAGCTGTGATTGTTAACCTGTGGTCCAAGGACCCCTGGGGGTCTGTGAGGTCTACTCTGGGGTCCATGACTGTTTTAGAAAAAATAATAAACTATATAAAAATAAAGATGCAAAATTGAAAATGTGAAAACTTTTTCTATATTAGATTGTGAATTAAACAAATGGCCAAATTTATGTGTTTTTGCCACAGGGCATCGCAGCAGGCCTTCCTGCTGCGCTGCCCTACGGCAAAAGAAAAGGGCAGGAATGAGATATGGATATGAGATATGAGATATGAGATACGGCGCATTCCTGTCCTTTTCCCCTGTGCCACAGCACAATGGGCTGCTGTGCGCCAACTCAGGCACCTTTGCACCAAGATGCAAGGGTGCCTGAATTGAGGGGATGATTGTTCTTGTGCAGGAAGGTAAACCTTCCTACACAAAAACAATCACAGGAGGCTTTTTCCTTTTTCTATGCGTGCTGCATCTGCCTGGTGTATGCATGTTTTTGTACTTCTGTGTATTGTTATGAGTTTCAAATCATAGAAATTGTTTAGGCTGCGGAACAAAAATAACACAATGGGGGTCCCCGGATTCCAGTATTAATTCAGTGGGGGTCCACAGAAGTAAAAAGGTTAACAACCACTGGTTTAGAGGAAGCAAAGCCAGTACCATGTTGTGCAAAGAGTGGATGAATGATGGAAAAGAAGGGGGCGTGGCCAAGCCGCCGACCGCAATGGCCGCGTAGGCTTGCAGCTCCGCCACTGACTCCCGGATAATCAATCGTCCTGGCGGCTATGGCGGCATCTCCGTTTTAAAAAACATTGCGGGCGATGCAGGAAGAGGAGGTGCGGCCTTCGATATGTAAATCGGACTGACTGTGGCTCGTGGCGCAGTTCGGCGCCAATCTACGGAAGCGGAGGGTGCTGCGGCCTGCAGCCTCGGAAGACGCCGGGGACTCAAGTTACGCACCGGCTGGAAGTTGGGGCGAGGACTGTGGGGGCCGCCACGAGGCGAAGATGTGCGGCAACTTATTCAAGGTGAGCGGCCGCGGTGGGGGCTGGTAGCAACCAGGACACAGGCAGTGGGGCACAGACACTCCCCGGAAGCCCCGCGATGTCAGGGACCGCGGGCAAGCTTGGGTACCCGCAGGGTATGCCCCCCGCGGCCGCGACCCTATTGTGGGATGTAGCGGTGAGGCCCCCCCCCCGCTTTGCTACAGGCCTGAAGATCATGTCAGGGCCTGGCTGAGCTGAAGAGTGTTGCGCCATACGTGTCCACTAGGGGCAGGCCCGGCGCGTGGACCATCTGCATGCACCCAGCATAGCACCGGCGATATTCCCCTGGAGGCCTGTGTGGATGGCTGAAGTGGCCTGAACATAGCAGCTGGGCTGCTGTCCCCCATCTGGCCCATTGCATTCACCACAATAACAACAAGGCCCTGATAAGGTTGGACAGTATATGGGGCATATGGGCGGCAACTGTGCTGTGGCATATAGGGTGACATGAATGGAAAGAGGGCTTGAGTGGCACAGCACTGCGGATTGAGCTCCTCCCACGACTTGGGCCCATCCATCATTTTCCAGTATATTAACAGCGTGGGGTATGGGGCGCAAGTACCCTAATCAAATTACCCTGTCCTTCAAAACGCCGGCTACTAGTACTGTGCCACAACAGACCAACATGGCGGAAGGAGGAGTGACATACACAACTAAGGTAACTGGGCCTGACAGCTTGTTGTTGGAATTGAGAGTGGGCTTCAGGGCACTTGACACTCGCTTCGATGCCCTCAATAAGAGGCTGGAATCCATGGGGGCCTGGCTGGACCAGCAGGAAGGGCATTTGACCACTGCAGAGGGCAGAATCTCTGATCTGGGAGATGGCGCGGCCCAGACTACCAAGAAATATGAAAGACTGGAAAAACTCCTCAAAGCTGTAGCCATTAAGAACGAGGACTTGGAGGCACGCGGGCAGAGGAACAACATTCGTATTATGGGAGTACCCGAGTTGACCAACACCGGACGGCTGGACCGATTTGTGGAAACGCTCCTCACAGATTTATTCGGGAGTGAGTCCTTTACAGCTTCATTTGTAATTGAACGTGCACATCGCATCCTGGGACCGCGACTCAATCCAGGCTGCCCGTCCAGACCGATCATAGCCCGGCTCCTGAACTTCAGAGATAGGGATTCTGCCCTACGGATGGCGCGTGAGAAGGGCCAACTTGAATGGCAGGGTTCGACTATATCCTTGTATCCGGACTTTACTGCTATGGTGCAGGAAGCACGCAGAAAGTACGCAGAAAGTACACAGGGGTAAAAGCTACCCTACGGAAGATGGGGCTACGGTACGGAATGCTATATCCAGCACGGTTGAAATTTGACGTTGACGGACGGTCCCGAGTATTTGACTCCCCCCATGACGCCCAAGAGTTCTGCCTGAAATACTCCAATGCTGGGAAGAAGCAAGGTGCGCCGTCACCGCAGCGGTCACAGGACATACCAGATTTAGGTGCAAGTGCTGATCTTTTCTCTGCCAGTTGAGTACACGGATATCCTGCTCAATTGCAATGGGCAGGTGCTGAAGTGTTCAATAACAGTCTTGCTGCACCACTGAGAACCCGTGCCTATGCAAGCTGAGACACCGCCATGGACGAATAACATGCAAGTAATAGGCACATGTGCCAAGACACGGGGCAGTGGCGGGGTGTTGCCACCCCTCAAGTGCAGATGCACCTGTTTAAGTTTTTGCAGGTCTATGATACAATTTGTTTTTGTCTATATCATTATTCCACAATGGTTATAAGGGATGGGGATTTCCCCCTAGAGTTTGGTAAGGGGGATGGGTGGGGAAGGGAGGGAATTGAGTAGATAGGCTAAAGTTTGTAGTCTGGGTTTCTAACAGTTGCAATTTGCAGTGCAGCACTACAGGTCCAGGTGCCAGTGCGATGAAAATGCAAGACATAGATCATGGTTAATAAGGTGAATGCAGAGGCCAGTGTGGTTATGATGTCCTGGAATGTTCAGGGCCTAAATAATACCCGTAAGTGTAAACAGGTGACTAATTACATACAACTGTGTAACAAAGGGTGTGCAGTTCCTAACAGGGAGTGCAGGGAAAAGGGAGGTCTTTCTTCATGATGCCCTCACACACCCCGAGGGATGTCATGCTTCATCATTGGGCCATGCTCCTCGTCGGGCCGGCGCTGCAATGCCCGACGGGCTCCCGTAAACGGGGCTCTTTGGCGGAGATCTTTTGAAGAAGCCGTAGGGTGCGTGCGGGTGTGAGGGCTGGGTAGTGCACAGGTAGGTGGGTTTAAAATAAGTCTGGAGCAGTCCTATTCAGATATGATTTATTTGCCCAGTATAGGATTCCTACCCTTGCTCACGGGGCCCGGAGCAAGGGTAGGAATCACGCTAATTGCCTGCCACCCTTCCCCTCAGAGCAACAACGTGCTCTGCCTTCCCCGTAAAGCTGTAGGCTCCTATACTGGGGGTCTACACTACCCCAGTATAAGTCTACTCGGGCATCACGCTACCACGTCTGGGTATTGATGGAGCAGGGTAAATAAAATAATTTGTACCCCCCTTTTTGGAAAAATTAATGAACTTTTTAACAATACTAATTGTTTGAAGAAGCATGAAAATAACCAGCAAATGCACTTTTAGTAAACACTATATAAGGGTAACCCGCTAATTTGTGCAAAACCTAATTTATTTACAATTGTGGAGTTGATTAACCCTAATATTGTGATTTGCGTACTAATTAGAGTAAAATCGCATGATTTATGCTATGTAGTAGATTTGTATTGTGGCAAAGAATGCAGATGGTAAGTAAAATGGCTTTAACCCCTTCGGTGCTTATGACGAGCTGGACGCGTCATGGCACACAGTGCTCGTGTGCTCATGACGAGTCCAGCTCGTCATAAGACCACCCACGGGGGAAGCGCTGGCGCTCCCCCCGTGGGAATCCGATCGTTAGTTTTTTTTTTGGGGGGAAGGGCTTTCCCTGCCTCCCCCTCCATGACGTCAGCGCGCTGACATCATTGAGGGTTTCCCTTTCTTCCCCGACGCGCTGGAAGCCATTTGCTTCCAGCGCGTCGGGGAAATCAGGTGAGGTTTGGCTCGGGGAGGGTTTGTATCAAAAGAGGCATCGAGGGAAAGGAAAGGGTTTTCCTTTCCCCCGATGCTTCTTTTATGCATTCCTGCTGCACGATCATGTAGCAGAAATGCCCACTAGGCACTACAATACAAAAAGTGTGTGTGTGTGTGTGTGTGTGTGTGTGTGTGTGTGTGTGTGTGTGTGTGTGTGTGTGTGTGTGTGTGTGTGTGTGTGTGTGTGTGTGTGTGTGTGTGTGTGTGTGTGTGTGTGTGTGTGTGTGTGTGTGTGTGTGTGTGTGTGTGTGTGTGTGTGTGTGTGTGTGTGTGTGTGTGTGTGTGTGTGTGTGTGTGTGTGTGTGTGTGTGTGTGTGTGTGTGTGTCCGTCCGTCCCCTGCCCTGTATGTGCTGCGAGGCAGTGCGGGGGCTGCAGTTGCTCGTCTGAGCCCACAGAACCCTATCTCACCACTCAGAACTCGCTGGCGAACTCTTCTCCAACCAGAATCATCTGGTTTGTGGACTGACACCAATGTGTATGAAGTCACTATCCACAAGGTGAGTCCGCAGCAACGGGGATAACGTGGCAAGGGTATGAGAAAGGGTGGGGGGAGGTGCATTATGTGGGAAGGGTGGGCAAGTAGTAATTATTTTTTAAAACATCTATCCACTGGGCCCCTCGACGTAAACTCAGAAATACAATGGAGTCTTTTTATAGGCCCTTCCAAGCTGCTATGCCAACGGGGGCTGGCTGCCCACACACGTTACAGGGGCTGTGGTGTTTTATACCAGAAACGCTAGAGGGCAGCAGGATTCAAGGGCACTATTTTAAATAAAATGGCACTGCAGAGCGCACCGCGTCATTCAAGCTTGGAGGGAGATAGGGAGGGAGGGAGGGAGAGAGGGGAGAACACGTACATACATACATAAACTCCAGCACGCATGAGGTAGAAAATGTGGAAAAATAAAAATTTACAATGAAGAGCGAACTTCCTGGGGGGCTGAGAGTGAAAGTATTAGTTCTGAAAGTGTCTTGAGAAGAGATTTGAGGTCAGCTTTGAAGATCTGAGTGCAGGAGGTGGCAGCCAGCAATGGGGGAGACGAGTTCCAGATTCTCACCGCATTTCCTGAAGGATTAGCCATCGATCTTTCCCTTTTTGAAGACGGGGGGGGGGCTCCAAGCAGAAGCTTTCCGCATTGCGAGAAGGGCGAAAATGCAGACATTCTAGTTATTTTCCAGGTGAGGAGGAAGTGTGTAAGGCTGTGTGTGATGCAGGCAGTTTTGTAAATTGATCTTGCCTCGATCGGAAGCCATTGAAGAGAGGATAGGAGTGACGTGGTCGCTTCGTTTAGACCCTGAAATGAGGCGAGCTGCTGAATGGAGGATGGATTTGAGAGGGGAGAGGTGGGATTTGGGTAGGCCCGTCAGAAGAGAATTGCAATAATCCAGTCTTGAGAGAACCAGAGATTGTACCAAGGTTTTTAAGTCTTTCTCCGGGAAGAACCGACGGATCCCCCGTAGAAGGCGCAACTGGTAACGTGCGTTCTTAGCAATAGAGTTGATGTGGGAGATTAGGTTGAGTCTTTTGTCAAGAATGACACCTAGGGATTTAGCGCTGTCGACAATGATGGGTTTGTTGTTGAGTAGGTTCAGCTGATCCATCCAAGATTGAACAGGAGGAGGTGAGAGAGAGGTAGAGAGGAGGAGGAATTCAGTTTTGGCGGGATTCAGAATGAGTTGGTGAGCTAACATCCAGTTGTGAATAGAGTTGAGAGTAGAGTTGAGTAGTGAGAGATCGTGTGCGGAAGATAAAGGTATCTTCCCACTAGTCCACCAGGCTTTTATTTGTGGAGAGTGACCCTTGGGTGGCAGAATAGCAGTATGTTTTTAGGCCCATCTGCCCCCAAGGAGGGCAGAAGCCACTAGACACCAGGGTTTTTTAAATTTTTGTGTTGGGGAGTGGCCAAAAGGGCAAGGGTTGCTCCCTTTACGGGGGTGAATATTTTATTTATACTGTTAGGCCCACCTACCCTTAGCTTGGCTGGTGGATTGTGTGTGGACTGGTGCATTATTTCCATATGTGATTGTAATGGTTTTTTTTCTCCTTTTTATTCTAGTGTAAAGCTTTTGATTCCTGTTTGCGGTTTCGGCAGTGGTGGTTCTGCAGTTTTGCGTAATTGCATTTATTTGGTAAGAAAAATATTTTTGTTGTGTGTACTCCAAATGAGTATTATTGTCATGCATGAATGAATTTTTTTGTAAGTGGTGCCATAATGGCAGCATATTTGCTAGTGTTCAGAGCATGAAATTCTTTGCAATGTTTTGCATTGTCTTATGTGTAATTTTTTTCTTCTTCTTTTTTAGTGGGATATTGTTGATCCTTACTGTGTCTGTGCAGAGTAGGTGGTGGTGAGTCTAGCTGCTTCTGTCACGTAAGTGGTATAGTGTTGGAGTATATAGGTCTTTGTGATAAAGCTACATTTTGTTTATTTCTTTTTTTTACAAAGGGTTTGTTGTTGTTGACTTGTTTGACAAGTAACCTTTATTAGTAAGCATTATGGCTAGCCGTAGAATTACTGCTCAGCAGGTGGTTGGTTTGCTTCTTGAATCTTCCTCTGAGCAGGATTATGAGACTGACAGTGCGTCTGAGGGAGAGGAGGGAGGGGAAGATTCAGGCAGTGAGTTTTCTCTCCACATGGAATCATCGGATGATGAAGGTACTCTCAGTGCAGATGAAGTGCCTGATTTAGAGGAGGATACTACTGTGCCGATGGTGCAAGAGGCATCTGGATTGCAGCCTGGGGCTGCTAGGCTTCCTACTGGAAGTGCTGGACTCTGGGTTGATCCAAACATGGTGCAGCCGGTGTTGCCTGCCTTTAGTGGTTATGCAGGGTGTAGAGTGGATTGTGAACATTATTTGCCTATACAGTATTTTCAGTTGTTTATGGATGATGTATTTTTGGGTGAGATTGTTGAGCAGACTAATTTGTATGCTGAACAGTTTTTGAGGGACAACAGTGCCAGACTTAGGCCCCATTCTAGAGCTACCCGGTGGAGTCCCACAAATCTGGAAGAGATGAAGAAGTTTTTGGGTTTGACTTTTTTGATGGGTTTGATAAGGAAGCCGTCCATGGGTTCATATTGGTCTACCAGTCCCTTGATGGCAACGGCCATATTTCCTGCAGTTATGACTCGTGATCGGTATTTACTTTTGCTTCGGATGCTGCATTTTGTTGATAATGGTTTGGCGTTGCCACGAGATCACCCTGAATGTGACCGTCTTTTTAAGATTCGGCCTGTTCTTGATCACTTTGTAGATCGATTTTCAGAGATCTATACTCCAGGGAAAGAAATATCTATTGATGAGTCTTTGGTCCTGTTCAAGGGCTGTTTGATTTTTAGGCAGTACATTCCTAGCAAGAGGGCACGCTATGGAATTAAGCTGTATATGTTGTCTGAGAGTAGGACAGGATATGTTTTTAATTTGCGTGTGTACACTGGTAGGGATTCCACTATTGACCCCCATGGTTGTCCGTCCACTTTTGGAGTTTCAGAGAAAATTGTGTGGGATCTTGCTAGAGGACTGTTTAACAGAGGCCACCATTTGTACCTTGATAACTTCTACACTGCTGTGCAATTGTTTAAGGAATTGTTCAAAGTGGACACTTTTGCTTGTGGCACAATCCGCTCTAACCGTAAAGGTTATCCAAAAGAGCTTGTTTGCAAAAACTTCAGAGGGACAGTGCAGTGCCTTGCGTAGTGAGGAACTGCTAGCTGTGAAATTTGTGGACAGGAGGGATGTGTACATGCTGACTACCATCCATGATGAGAGTACTTCACCTGTGGCTGTTTGGGGTCAGATTGCTGAAGTGCGCAAACCTGTGTGCATTTTAGACTACAATAAGCACATGGGTGGTGTTGATAGAAGTAGATCAGAGGTTGGAACCTTACACTGCTATTCGTAAGTCTTACATTTGGTATAAGAAGTTGGCCATCCATCTCTTCAATTTAGCAACTTTCAATGCTTTTGTTGTGTTCAAGGAGTGTTCTCCTGCGTCAAAGTTGACTTTTGTTCAGTTTCAGGAGTCTGTCATAGGCAGCCTTGTTGTTGTGGAACAGGCAAGTGTTCCTAGAGTTGGAGTGGTGGAGGATGTGGCTCGATTGAAAGATCGCCACTTTCCTGATCACATTCCTCCTACACCCTCAAAAGACTTTCCCACTAGGAGATGTAGAGTCTGTTGGCGAAGAGGCACGCGGAAGGAGACTCGTATGTACTGCCCTGAGTGTCCTTCTAACCCTGGGCTGTGTGTGCCTGCTTGTTATAGAGCGTACCACAAGCAAAAGAATTATTGGGAGCAACCATGAGTGGTAAGGTGAAGTGCCTGGTCTGTAATGTTTAAGAATTGTTGTTCTGTTTCAAGGTTGGCATTAGTGCAATGTATTTAGTTTCTGATTTTGTGTTAGTAGATTTGTATCTATTTGCAATTTGTTTGTGTTTTCTTTTTGTATAAAAAATCCTAAATGTGATGGTGGTGTGTGTAGGCTGGTGCTTGGCTGGCGGTGTGCGTGGAGTGGCGCTTGGCTGGCGGTGTGCGTGGAGTGGCGCTTGGCTGGCGGTGTGCGTGGAGTGGCGCTAGGCTGCCGGTGTGCATGGAGTGGCGCTAGGCTGGCGGTGTGCGTGGAGTGGCGCTAGGATGGCGGTGTGCGTGGAGTGGCGCTTGGCTGGCGGTGTGCGTGGAGTGGCGCTTGGCTGGCAGTGTGCGTGGACTGGCGCTCGGCTGGCAGTGTGTGAGTAGTGACTTGCTGCTGGTCACCACACACACTGCTAGCCGAGCGACACTCCACGCAATCCATCAGCTTGTGTGGTTGCTGTGTTAGGAATGTGGGCGTGTGAAAGTGATGGGCCCTTGAATGGCGCTGTCTGCTGGTGTGAGTGTTGTAATGTGATGGACCCGCGGCTGGTGGTGTAAATGGTTTTGTATTTGTCACACGTATGAAAGGTGTATGAATGGCCTGTAAAGAGGTTGGTGCCTTGTCGTGGCTTTACAGCTCACAAGCTGTGAGTCAATGGTTCAGTTTCTCGTCCTTTCAATTATTAACAGTGCATTTCATTTTTGTGAAATCACTTGTTAATACAATTGTATATACTGAACCATCACTCACCCTCGTGCCAAATCCAACCAGTATGTGTGTGTGTGCTTGAGGATTAGATGGCTGTGCAGTAATATTTTTTTTTGTCTTTCTCAAGCAGGGTGTACCTTGTCCCTTTTTGTGAATGTTGTAATGTGTTTGTTTCGTGCCTGGGGGTGTGAATGGTCTTGTGTGTATCACGTATGAAAGGTGTGTGAATGGCCTGTAAAGCGGTTGGGGCCTTGACGTGGCTTTACAGCTCACGAGCTGCGAGTCACTGGTTCCGTTTTTTGTCCTTTCAATTATTGACAGTGCATTTCATTTTTTGTGAAATCTCTTGTTAATAAAATTGTATATACTGAACCATCACTTGCCCTCGTGCCAAATCCAACCAGTATGTGTGTGTGCTTGAGGAATAGATGGCTGTGCAGTAATCTTTGTCTTTTAGTCTGTCTGCCAAGGTGTACATTCCGTCTAAGAATAACCTACCAACTGTAGATATTGTCGTAAACGAAACACCCATGGGAGTACATGGTGATATCTCTCTTGTGGATCCCAACAAGTTATGGTACCCACAATGTCCTGCAAACCTCAAAATGTCTGTCACATTTTCCTTGCAATATTGTGCCAAAATGTTCACGCTGCAGAAATAAACAACACATTATCTCAAAATGACCTGGTTTTGCAAGGCGGGTCACCTGGGTTTTTGGCCCGGGGCTCGGCGACCACATAGGGAAACCTACCAAACCCACACATTTCTGAAAAGTAGACACCCGGGGGCTTCCAGGGAGGTATGGCTTGCATGGATCCCCCAACGTTTCCTTACCCAGAATCCCCTGCAAACCTCAATTTTAGCTGAAAAAAATCACTTTTTTCACACATTTTTATGTGGGAAAGTGTGGCATCACTGGCCTCACACAAATTTCCTACCACCCAGCGTTCCCCCAGGTCTCCCGATAAAAATGGTGCCTCACTTGTGTGGGAGGCCCAAGTACCCGCGACAGGCAAGGGCCCACAACGTAGTGAGGCGACCTCAAAATTGCCTATCTCAAAACCACCTGGTTTTGCAGGGGGTCACCTGGGTCTTTGGCCCCGTGCTCGGCGGCCATCTAGGGAAACCTACCAAACCCACACATTTCTGAAAAGTAGACACCCGGGGGCTTCCAGGGAGGTATGGCTTGCGTGGATCCCCCAAGGTTTCCTTACCCAGAATCCCCTGCAAACCTCAATTTTAGCTGAAAAAAATCACTTTTTTCACACATTTTTGCGTGGGAAAGTGTGGCATCACTGGCCTCACACAAATTTCCTACCACCCAGCGTTCCCCCAGGTCTCCCGATAAAAATGGTGCCTCACTTGTGTGGGAGGCCCAAGTACCCGCGACAGGCAAGGGCCCACAACGTAGTGAGGCGACCTCAAAATTGCCTATCTCAAAACCACCTGGTTTTGCAAGGGGAGTCACCTGGGTTTTTGGCCCCGTGCTCGGCGGCCATCTAAGGAAACCTACCAAACCCACACATTTCTGAAAAGTAGACACCAGGGGGCTTCCAGGGAGGTATGGCTTGCGTGGATCCCCCAACGTTTCCTTACCCAGAATCCCCTGCAAACCTCAATTTTAGCAGAAAAAATCACTTTTGTCACACATTTTTGTGTGGGAAAGTGTGGCATCACTGGCCTCACACAAATTTCCTACCACCCAGCGTTCCCCCAGGTCTCCCGATAAAAATGGTGCCTCACTTGTGTGGGAGGCCCAAGTACCCGCGACAGGCAAGGGCCCACAACGTATTGAGGCGACCTCAAAATGGCCTTTCACAAAACCACCTGGTTTTGCAAGGGGGGTCACCTGGGGTTTTTGGCCCCGTGCTCGGCGGCCATCTAGGGAAACCTACCAAACCCACACATTTCTAAAAAGTAGACACCCGGGGGCTTCCAGGGAGGTATGGCTTGCGTGGATCCCCCAACGTTTCCTTACCCAGAATCCCCTGCAAACCTCAATTTTAGCTGAAAAAAATCACTTTTTCACACATTTGTGTGTGGGGAAAGTGTGGCATCACTGGCCTCACACAAATTTCCTACCACCCAGCGTTCCCCCAGGTCTCCCGATAAAAATGGTGCCTCACTTGTGTGGGAGGCCCAAGTACCCGCGACAGGCAAGGGCCCACAACGTAGTGAGGCGACCTCAAAATGGCCTTTCACAAAACGACCTGGTTTTGCAAGGGGGGTCACCTGGGTTTTTGGCCCCTGTGCTCGGCGGCCATCTAGGGAAACCTACCAAACCCACACATTTCTGAAACGTAGACACCCGGGGGGCTACCAGGGAGGTATGGCTTGCGTGGATCCCCCAACGTTTCCTTACCCAGAATCCCCTGCAAACCTCAATTTTAGCTGAAAAAATCACTTTTTTTCACACATTTTTGTGTGGGAAAGTGTGGCATCCCTGGCCTCACACAAATTTCCTACCACCCAGCGTTCCCCCAGGTCTCCAGATAAAAATGGTGCCTCACTTGTGTGGGAGGCCCAAGTACCCGCGACAGGCAAGGGCCCAAAACGATAGGCAATTTTGATGTCGCCTCACTACGCTTTGGGTCCTTGCCTGTCGCGGGTACTTGGGCCTCCCACACAAGTGAGGCACCATTTTTATCGGGAGACCTGGGGGAACGCTGGGTGGTAGGAAATTCGTGTGAGGCCAGTGATGCCACACTTTCCCACACAAAAATGTGTGAAAAAGTGATTTTTTCAGCTAAAATTGAGGTTTGCAGGGGATTCTGGGTAAGGAAACGTTGGGGGATCCACGCAAGCCATACCTCTCCTGGAAGCCCCCGGGTGTCTACTTTTCAGAAATGTGTGGGTTTGGTAGGTTTCCCTAGATGGCCGCCGAGCACAGGGCCAAAGACCCAGGTGACTCCCCTTGCAAAACCAGGTGGTTTTGAGATAGGCAATTTGATGTCGCCTCACTCACGCTTTGGGTCCTTGCCTGTCGCGGGTACTTGGGCCTCCCACAAAAGTGAGGCACCATTTTTATCGGGAGACCTGGGGAAACGCTGGGTGGTGGGAAATTTGTGTGAGGCCAGTGATGCCACACTTTCCCACACAAAAATGTGTGAAAAAAGTGATTTTTTCAGCTAAAATTGAGGTTTGCAGGGGATTCTGGGTAAGGAAACATTGGGGGATCCACGCAAGCCATACCTCCCTGGAAGCCCCCGGGTGTCTAATTTTGAGGCCTGGGCGGTAAATTCCGTTCCGTTCGCGGAATTTGCGGAATTTGGGTAATTTCGCGTTCCGCGGAGAACGCGAAATTGCCAAAAATTCCACGATCCGCGGCTTCGCGGAGTTTTTTGCTTGTTCGCGCTTTCAAAATGCGTGTTCGCGAGATATTTCTCCCGAGCACGCAAACAGCGTTCGCGAACAGGAAAAAGCATTGCGAACGGGCGGAACAAGCAATTCCGCTTGTTCGCGGAACTTTTGCGTGCTCGCGGAGATTTTTTACCATTTCGCGGAGCTTTGCGTAGCGCGACTACGCAAATTCCGCCCACCCCTACTAATTTTCAGAAATGTGTGGGTTTGGTAGGTTTCCCTAGATGGCCGCCGAGCACGGGGCCAAAGACCCAGGTGACCCCCCTTGCAAAACCAGGTGGTTTTGAGATAGGCAATTTTGATGTCGCCTCACTACGTTTTGGGCCCTTGCCTGTCGCGGGTACTTGGGCCTCCCACAAAAGTGAGGCACCGTTTTTATCGGGAGACCTGGGGAAACGCTGGGTGGTGGGAAATTTGTGTGAGGCCAGTGATGCCACACTTTCCCACACAAAAATGTGTGAAAAAAGTGATTTTTTCAGCTAAAATTGAGTTTTGATGGGGATTCTGGGTAAGAGAACGTTGGGGGATCCATGCAAGCCATACCTCCCTGGAAGCTCCCCGGGTGTCTACTTTTCATAAATGTATAGGTTTTGCTAGGTTTCCTAGGTGCTGGCAGAGCTAGGGTTCAAAAACTACAGCTAGGCACTTTGCCAAAAAAGGGTCATTTTTCACTGCGAAATTGAGGTGTGACCACGCTGCGTTTTGTGCCGTTTCCTGTCGCAGGCACTAGGCCGACCCACACAAGTGAGGTACCATTTTTCTCGGAAGACTTTGGGGAACGCGGGGTGGGTGGAAATTTGTGGATCCACGCAGATTCCAGAACTTTCCACCACAGAAATGTGGGGAAAATTTGTTTTTTTGGACAATTTGTTATGTTTGCAAGGGATTCTGGGTTACAGAACCTGGTAGAGAGGCAGTCAAGTCACCCCATCCTGGATTCCCCTGGGTGTCTAGTTTTCAAAAATGTATAGGTTTGCTAGGTTTCCCTAGGTGCCGGCAGAGGTAGGGTTCAAAAACTACAGCTAGGCACTTTGCCAAAAAAGGGTCATTTTTCACTGCGAAATTGAGGTGTGACCACATTGCGTTTTGCGCCGCTTCCTGTCGCGGGCACTAGGCCGACCCACACAAGTGAGGTACCATTTTTCTCGTAAGACTTTGGGGAACGCGGGGTGGGTGGAAATTTGTGGATCCACGCAGATTCCAGAACTTTCCACCACAGAAATGTGGGGAAAATGTGTTTTTTGGACAATTGTTTAGGTTTGCAAGGGATTCTGGGTAACAGAACCTGGTGGGAGGCAGTCAAGTCACCCCATCCTGGATTCCCCTGGGTGTCTAGTTTTCAAAATGTATAGGTTTGCTAGGTTTCCCTAGGTGCCGGCAGAGCTAGGGTTCAAAAACTACAGCTAGGCACTTTGCCAAAAAGGGTCATTTTTCACTGCGAAATTGAGGTGTGGCCACGTTGCGCTTTGCGCCGTTTCCTGTCGCAGGCACTAGGCCGACCCACACAAGTGAGGTACCATTTTTCTCGTAAGACTTTGGGGAACGCGGGTGGGTGGAAATTTGTGGATCCACGCAGATTCCAGAACTTTCCACCACAGAAATGTGGGGAAAATGTTTTTTTTTGACAATGTTTTAGGTTTGCAAGGGATTCTGGGTAACAGAACCTGGTGAGAGGCAGTCAAGTCACCCCATCCTGGATTCCCCTGGGTGTCTAGTTTTCAAAAATGTATAGGTTTGCTAGGTTTCCCTAGGTGCCAGCAGAGCTAGGGTTCAAAGTACCTACAGCTAGGCACTTTGCCAAAAAGGGTCATTTTTCACTGCGAAATTGAGGTGTGACCACGTTGCGTTTTGCGCCGTTTCCTGTCGCAGGCACTAGGCCGACCCACACAAGTGAGGTACCATTTTTCTCGTAAGACTTTGGGGAACGCGGGGTGGGCGGAAATTTGTGGATCCACGCAGATTCCAGAACTTTCCACCACAGAAATGTGGGGAAAATGTGGTTTTTTTGACAATTGTTTAGGTTTGCAAGGGATTCTGGGTAACAGAACCTGGTGGGAGCCAGTCAAGTCACCCCATCCTGGATTCCCCTGCGTGTCTAGTTTTCAAAAATGTATAGGTTTGCTAGGTTTCCCTAGGTGCCGGCAGAGCTAGGGTTCAAAAACTACAGCTAGGCACTTTGCCAAAAAAGGGTCATTTTTCACTGCGAAATTGAGGTGTGACCACGTTGCGTTTTGCGCTGCTTCCTGTCGCAGGCACTAGGCCGACCCACACAAGTGAGGTACCATTTTTCTCGTAAGACTTTGGGGAACGCGGGGTGGGTGGAAATTTGTGGATCCACGCAGATTCCAGAACTTTCCACCACAGAAATGTGGGGAAAATGTGGTTTTTTTGACAATTATTTAGGTTTGCAAGGGATTCTGGGTAACAGAACCTGGTGGGAGGCAGTCAAGTCACCCCATCCTGGATTCCCCTGGGTGTCTAGTTTTCAAATATGTATAGGTTTGCTAGGTTTCCCTAGGTGCCGGCAGAGCTAGGGTTCAAAAACTACACCTAGGCACTTTGCAAAAAAAGGGTAATTTTTCATTGTGAAAATGTGGTACGTCCACGTTGCATTTTGAGCCATTTCCTGTTGTGGGCACAAGGGCTACCCACACAAGTGAGGTACCATTTTTATCGGGAGACTTAGGGTAACACAGAATTGTAGAGCAACTGTTATTACCTATTGACTTTCGATGCATTTCTGCCTTCCAAATGAAAGACAATGTGTAAAAAATAAGTCATTTTGAAAAATGACCTATAATTCTCATGCTAGTATGGGTACTCCCAATTTCGGAAATGTGCAAATATCTACTGTTTCTAAAATCTACATTTTGTTCCCATTTCAGAAATACATAGGTGTCTTTCATAACAATTTTTCCATGTATACATTTTCCCAAAATAATTGCTATATACCCGGTACATAATAAAAAACCATTGCAAGATGCTGCTCAGTTATTGGCTCTGGGTTCGTCGGGTTCTTGGTGAACCTACAAGTCCTATATATCCCCACAACCAGAAAGGTCCAGCGGATATAACGGTATATTGCTTTCAAATAGCTGTCATAATTAGAAGAAGTTACAGGTGAAAACGTTGACACAAATGGCTGTTTTTTTCAACTAATTTTCAATTTGTTCCTTCATTTAACTGTTAGTTTCTATAAGGAAAACTTTAAGGATCTACACAAATGACCCCTTGCTGAATTCAGAATTTTGTCTACTTTTCAGAAATGTATGGCTTTCCAGGATCCATTATTGGTTTCATACCCATTTCTACCATTAACTGGAAGGAGGTTGAAAGCACAAAAAATAGCAAAAATAGGCTATGTCCCAGAAAAATGCCAAAACTGTGTAAAAAAGTTGGTTTTCTGACAAAAGTCTGCTTGTCCCTGAAAGCTGGGAAGATGGTGATTTCAGCACCACAACCCCTTTTTTGATGCCATTTGCAGGGAAAAAACAAGACGCTTTCATCTGTAGCCCTTTTTTCGCATTTTTCCCCAAAAAAACAAAATTTTGCTGTATTTTGGCTAATTTCTGGGTCCCTCCAGGGGAATCCACAAACCCTGGGTACCTTTACAATCCCCATGATGTTAGAAAAAAGGACGCAAATTTGGCGTGGATACCTTATGTGGTCAAAACGTTACAGGGGCCTAAGCCCGCACTACCCCAAATAGCCCAAAAAAAGGCTTAGCACAGGGGGGGAAAAGGCCTAGCAGCGAAGGGGTTAAAGAAGAGTTTTGGATATTATGTTTAGGTATTCCAGGCCTTTTGTACTAGGATACAATTTTACTTGTTGTTCTAGATATTTATGCATTTGTTTAGTTTGTTTTGATGTTTTTGGAGTTAATTGAGTTATGGATTGTTCCATTCGGAACTCTTGATAACTCTGTTCTTTTTGTAGGCATGATATAAATTTTTCTAGTGTTGGTTTTGTTCTGCCTGTTGATTGAAGAAAGGCATTATGCCATCCTTCGACTGCGTTATTAGTTTTGGATTCCCCATTTAATGTGCTTCTGTATACGTTCCACCAGGGTATTAAGAATTTAGGGTTTCTTCTGTGGCCAGATCTGTGTAGTCTACCGACCCATGTATCTTCAAAATAGTCTAATAGTGGACTTAGTTTTGCTTCATTTTCTTTGTAGAAGGTGCTGTCTATTAAGATGTTGTAATGTTCTGTGACGTCTGTATCAGGTACATAAGCTAGGGCTGTTAATTTTTTTATTTGATATGCAAAAGAAGAGTTAGTTGCATATTCTATGCTTAGTGCAGATTTTTGCATGTGTCTCCATAAGCACTGATTAAAATGATAGTAACAGCCTTGGATGCAGGTATGGGGGTGTGTTTTTAATATAGTATTAATCATTGACTGTTCAAAATCTAGGATTATTTTTTGTGGAGAAAAGTCATTAGTTTTTTGTTTTATTGTATTTAATAGTTCCATGTATGTGGAGTTCTGTTTGTTTGGTAATAATGCGTAAATTAATGGTATATTGCAATTGTGATGTAGCCCATGTATTGTGTACAGTTGGAAAAAGGGCTTGGGACATATAGTAAAAGTCCCATCCATCATCCAGTATTGACATTCTTGTAGTTTTAATAGATTAGTTGCAGTTCCAAAAATTATTAATCTTTTGTCATTGCTTTTATTATCAAAAATGACAAATGGTTCTTTGTTTAAAGTGATACTTTGTTTAGGACTTATAATAACTTCACTGTATGTTTTAGGAATTGGGGTGGAAGTAGTAGTACTTTTTTTAGTGCGTGCTATAGTTCTCTTTAGTGAAGCTACAGATGGCATTTGTGTAGTAGCAGTTTTAGGAATTTTGGGAAGCTGCTCTTTTAAAATTACACTTGTAGGTTTTTGAGAACTTGTACTAGCTTCCTTTATTGTTTCTAATGCAGATCTGACTTCTATTTCTGTTATGTTTGGTGGGTGGTTATGTTCTCTAGTATACAGTACTGTTGTTTCCCTAGTTGTAGCACGCCCATAACATTTATCAGAGTAGTATTTACAGCATTTCCAGTTCACTTTTAATCCAAATTGTTTTTCTTGTGTGTAAGTGTATCCCATATAGCATAGTAACATTTTTCCTTTCTGGCTTGTTATAAATTCAGCTCCTTCAGTCATTTTGATGTATGTTTATCTATGAAAAATATATATTATTGTTATTAACTATGTTGTTCTATGTATTTCAATTTAAGTAAATAAGCATTTGTTTACAATATACTTACAAAGTTGGTCTTTATGTATTTTAGTTTGATGACTTTTCTTGTTTAGTTGTGGAATGTTCTTTCTGTATTTTGTTTGTCTGAAAAAAAAAATACATTTGTTTTATTATTTGTTTACTATATTTTTTATAGGGTGTGGGTAGGGGATTTGGGATTGATTTTGACTTTCTGTTGTTGTTTAATAAATTTGTTTAAAATTTGTTGGTAAATACTTAGGGGCCCATTACGATACCCGGCGTAAAAAAATCCGCCAGGCATAGAAGCGGCAAAAATCCGCCCGCACACACCGTCTGAACACCGACCACGCCATTACGATTACACAAACCGAAAACCGCCATCGGCGGAAAATCACACAAGATACCGCCCGCCATCGTCCGAGTCGGAGTCAAACCGCCCGCCACGGACGGAAACACGCACGACAACACAAAACCGCCCGTCCTCACGGCCGACACACCGCACGTGAGATTACGATCGCACCGCCATGAGCGCGGGAAAACTACAAATATACCGCCCGCCAGCGCAAACAACGCCGATGAGAATCTACACGGCAGAAGCCATGGCGCCCACGTCCCTGCACAGAAACCATCCGCTGACAAAACCAATCGCACACAACATGGCCAACAAGTCCACACAGCAAGGCACGCACAAATACACAAGCACAGTACACATCCCGAAAACACCCCCTGGACAAACAAAAACTACAAAGGCCAGAACCCCAGACACAACACACCTGAAAACAACAGACCATGAGGACACACCCACATAGGTAAGTACAAAAGCAGCACTCCCACAGACCACAACCCCTTGCAACATTGCAAACTAGAGAGGAGAGGAGAGGACACAGTGACACAGCAAGGACAGCAGCACACCACAGAAACGCACACATCACAACCACCACCACCACCACCACCACCAAACACCGGCACCACAAACCCCTGCACATTACACAACACACACCGCACCAGCACCACAAACACCATGGCACCACAAAGAATGCCCAAGTTCACGCCCATTGAGCTGACGGTCATGGTCGACGAGATCATCAAGGTGCACCCACAAATCTATGGGAACCTGGTCCAGCACACACCACTAGCCACCAGAAAGAGAATGTGGAACCGGATCGTAGACCAGGTCAATGCAGTCGGGACCCTGCCCAGGAACAGAGTTGAAATCAACAAACGGTGGAATGACGTCAAGAGCCTGGTCAAGAAGAAGGAGAGCAAGAACAGAGAGCTGGCAGCCGTCACTGGCGGAGGGAATCCCGCGCTCTTTAAGACCTTCAAAGCGTGGGAGGAGAAGGTGCGAGTCATCATACATCCGGAGATCCTCGCCGGATTAGCAGGGGAGTGGAGGCTGGTAAGTACAAACTAATGTATACCAGCACACCGCTATGTACTCACATGCACTACCACCATGCCACAGCTCCCAGGGACAAACACCCCCATGTCCAGCACACAATACACAACACATCACACACACATGCAACAGACACCACCACACACAGCCCAAACCGAACAACTGTAAGATACGTGGGGACATGTGTACACTCAGCCAGCCACGTAACCACCAACAGGTCCCCGAGTATGCCAGAAGCGCCACAACGAGCACCCACCACACCCATGTGTCCGCCATAGCTGCACTAACCGACAAGTAACAGGTAAGTGGCAGGAACACAAAGTGCAGTGGGTGGGAGGGTGGACAGCCCAAGTACAACACACACCAGGCCCCTAGTCCCACAGCACAGCAAGGAGGAGCATCGCCCACACCCCACAGCCACGTGTCAGCCACCGCAGTGCACACCGACAGCCGAAAGGTAGACATCACGGTCCACAACAATCGGTGTCAGTGGGTGTCCAGCCACCACCACGAGCCACAACACCCCCCCACCCCCACAGACCTGCAACATGGAGCACCCCCCGCTTAGAACCATGTGGCATCCAGTACAGTGCACGCCCGAACAACCTGCAGGTGGGAAACTGGACAGGGCTGGATTACTGGAGGCATGAGGACCGTAACACGACCAACACATGGGACATGTCACGTAGCAGACGAACACGCAGCACCGCCCACCGTCACGAACAAGTGAACAATGTGCACACGGACATGAACCACAGACTCACACCTCACATGACCCATCACAGACACAGCAACACCCAAGGAGCCACGTCTGCATGCACAAGCCACACTGAATATAGTACCACACGGCAGCCACTGTGCAACCCATCACACACAACCGAAACACCATTGAAGTCCTGTCCATGTAGCCCCTACTGCCTGTCAACCACACACCCCACAACTACGCCTATGTAAGACAAACAACACTAGACGCAACAGAGCGGAACAACATAAATGCACACGAACACCACTGAACCCATCAAACACACAGACACACCATGCACATACAACATACCATCCATCCCATCCGTCAGCCCCAGTCTCATGAAAGGCATGTCATCCGCACAGCTGCCACACATACAGCAGTCACGCTAAGATACATGCCCATGACCAACCATGTGCCAGAAGTCAATGAAGCGCACGCCACACTGTGAGCAACAACACACAACATGGGCCACACCCCCCGAGCACTGCAGTGATGCACATGGCACAGGGCAGCACGCACACCAAGGAGATGGGACAACTGCAATACGTTGGCTGGCACACAACCATCACTCACTCATAACGATGCGTCCAATGCCATGTCCAGTAATCACAACAGACAGCAAATATGCAGGCCATGTCAGACATGCACACACCTCAGACCATGCACTGTCATGCTGCCACAACACATGTCACGTTCGGCACCCATGGCTCACAGCATGTACCCCAAAAGCATATTCCCTCCCAAATGCGAATCTGGGGCATGGCCCCCATGTTGCCATATGCGTTCCTAAGCGTCCCATTTGAACACCAAAAGCAAAGTACAAACCAGACCCAGGATGGGCCAGGAGCCCGCATACACCAGAGTCACAATAAGTAGGGGCACAGCAACACACCCATCGGCATGGCCAATCCGTCCCATGCCACATGTGCACAGCACACAGTCCCATTGCCAAGCACACACAACTACAAATGGTACAGCCACACACACGCCTCCGGGAAACCCATGTACGAGATTGCATGAACTGTTAATGTCAGACGACAAATCCATACTTCGCCAGGTGCAACACAATAACAAATCTCATTCTCTCCACAGGTGACGAACTGCTGGATGCTGGGGATGGAGACAGCAGCCAGCACAGCCAGCCTACAAGCCCCCAACGAGGACACACGGATGTGGAGGATCTGTCCTCCTCTTCGGACACGGACCACCAAGCAGGCCCATCTGGTGTGGCAGGGCCCAGCCGCTCCCCAGGACCCCTCCTACCCACCAACCCATCATCCTGGGCTGCTGAACATTCCCAGCCCCCTGCTGCCACTGTCGTTGCGGCCACACCCACGGACATTGCGGCCACACCCACGGTCATTGCGGCCACACCCACGGTCATTGCGGCCACTACCACTGCCGCAACCGCCACCATCGCCGCACCGACCACCACCGCCGCCACCACCACCACGTCTTCGCTGGCACCAGCCCCAGCGCAGGTGGTGGCCCGGCCGACTGGATCCACCCTGGGAGCCACAGCGAGGACCGTGGTGAGCAATGTGGCTAGTGGGCAGGCCGGTGGCAGCAGTACCGGTAGGAGGAGCAGGGTCAGGGAAACGCAAGTCTCCCCTGGGAGCCATGCCCTGCCTCAAATGGCCAGAGTCCTTGGGGCCTATGAAGAGGCCCAAGGACAATGGGCCAGGTCTGCTTCAGACACGCGGGAGGTGCTGGGGGTGCTGAGGTCCATGGACGCCCGTATGGGCCAACTCGTGGACCTCATGGGCCAGCTGGTGGTGAGGTCACAGCCAGGGACAGCAGCTCCACCACCGCCGCCACCACCTGCCGGGGCGCAGGGTCGTGCAGCTGTGTCCAGTTCCCCTGCGTCCACAGCCAGTGAGCACACCTCAACCACCAGCAGGTCGCAAGCAGGCACCCCCCCTCGCAAACGTGGAAGGGGCCGTCCGAAGTGGAAACAGATCTCACGGGAGGACTTCGCACGCTCCAGACGCAAGTGAGGCAGCCAGCCAGCCTTCCTTGACCACCCACTGCATTGACTTGGACTACGATCCCACTCCACACAGCCATCTGGATGGCATGTGTCTGTTGGACCATGGACATAGAACCAGTGGGTACACCCTGAGCATCACGCAGCCATGACCGACAGCTCATTGTCACTGCACGCACCACTTTTGTCATCACCTTACACACAATCACATGTCACAGTTTGAAATAAATGCACCTCTTACACAAACTGCTGTTTGTGCCCTGTGTTTTATTTGTACGGAATACAACGGCCACCTTGGGCGGAAAGGCACCTGATGCGTGGCATGGCAATGGAACCGGAGGGCCTGTAGGGACCTAGGGGTGGGAGACAGAACAGGAGCACATTCAATGAGTGTGTCACACACCCATCACACAGTACATGTCAACAACTACAAGCAATGTACACACATCGCACAGAGCAATAGGGCACAATGCCACAGCCACCAACAGTGGCATACTACCCTGGCCATGGAGCGTTGACACACAGCACGCAGTGAACAAACGGCCACCCTGACACAGCACACACACACCTGCACAGATACAGCCACATCAGCCGTCGTACATGGACACTCACCGTCAAGTGAAGTAGCGGGCGATGAGCTGCTGCCGCACATTACCAGCTTCCTCCTCTCCGCTGTCCTCCTCACTCGAGCTGTCCTGGTCTGCGGGCTGGGGCCCTGGTTGATCTCCGTCATCCACGATGAGGGGGATCTGCTTCCGAATGGCCAGATTGTGCAGCATGCAGCACGCCACCACTATCTGGCACACCTTCTGTGGGGAGTACGCCAGCGCACCCCCGGTGCGGTCCAGGCACCTGAACCTGGACTTGAGGAGGCCAAAGGTACGCTCGACCACACGTCTGGTCCTCCCATGTGCCTCATTGTAGCGATCGTCTGCTGGGGTGCGAGGATTCCTCAATGGACTGAGCAGCCATGCCCCATTCGGGTACGCAGAGTCACCTGGGTGTGAGGGACACAGAGAACCGTTGCTATTCCAACTGGACAGGGGACAGCATCGCACAACCAGCACGCTACACCACTCCACATACTCACCGACAATACAGCCACGATCCTGTTGCAGATTGGACATCAGTCGTGGCAAGATGCTGTTGCGCATTATGTGTGCGTCATGGGCCGAGCCTGGGAACTTTGCACACACGTGGGTGATCACCATGTCCGCAAGGCACACCACTTGCACATTCAGGGAGTGCGTGTGCTTCCTGTTGCGGTACAGGTGCTCAGTGGCCTGTGGTGGAACAAGGCCAACATGTGTGCAGTCAATGGCTCCAACGACGTGTGGGATTCTGCCAAGGGCATAGAATGCACCCTTCACTGCCGCCAATTCACGAGCCCTGGGGAAGCGGATGTACCTGTTTCGGTACAGCATCATGGCTGCCAGTACATCCCTCAGCACCTTGCTGAACATGGGCTGGGACATCCCTCCTCCACTGCCCACTGTGTGCTGGAATGACCCAGTGGCGAAGAAATGCATGGCGGCCATCACCTTAGCCGTGGGGGTGACAGCTGTCGGATACACCCTGCGGGGACGGAGATGGGGTTCCAACATGGCACACAGTCGATGCAGGGTTGGCCTGTCCAGCCGAAACTTCCTAATGACCTCTGTATCGTCCATGTCCGCCAGCAATTGGTATGGGCGGTCAATGTTCGGTCTCCGCCTAGGGAAAATGGCAGTGGACACATGTCAAAGCAACACAACACATAGCAATTTCGCATACACATCACTGACATGACTGAGCAAGCACATGAGCCACAGCCCAGCTGTCAAGCTGGGACGGCACGGCCACAATACACTTACACAGGTCTCCCAACAATGGCAATGGCTAGTGATACAAACCACTGCCATGTGCATGCACATGGGGATCTAGGCCCCAATGACTTGCGGGGCGTGCTGATGGGGACTGACTGCATATTCGTCAAGCGGCAACGCCACGGCAACATGAATGTCTGCTGAGCATGGAACTGCTTCCGAGGCTGGATGAGTATGGCACACGACGACGACGATGTGGGCACAGGCTGAGCGGCCAAAACAAGTGGGACCTGTGGCACGAGGGGATATGAGACAGTAGTAGGTGTCAGCACTGCACCCTATGTACAGCACTGTACGGATCACACCTCCCGAAACATTGACAGGTGTCCACATTGACAGCCCCATGCCAAGACGGCTGTGTGCTTGCAGTCACACGTCACAGGTGAGAGGTTACATTGCACGTGCCAGGTGGCAGACGTACATAGTGGGAGCTGGCATGTGTGTGCATGTGTCTCCTGTTCAGGATCCACCAGATGGGCGCTGACTCTGTACTGACCATTGGACACAGCATGTTCCGTGGAAGGCTTGTGTGTGTGGGATGGTGGCACTGGATGTGCCTCCGTTGGGTGGGGGGCCATGCACAGGGCGGGTACGTCGATGATTGCGCATTGTTGGTCACGGTGGGTGCACCCACTAAGATGTGTTGCCCTGTGTTCAATTCCTATGTCCGCATGATGATGGACTGTAGATGTGGGCAGACTACACATTGGTCGATGTGCTGTCTATATGCATGTGCCTTCACACCAGGCACAGCTGCCCCTGCACATGTGACCCCTGCTGGACTCGCTGCTGGGTCTGTGGAGCTGATGCACCTTCTGTGCGTGGGGCGGACAGCTCTCCTCACTTCCCTCATTGCGCATGTCATGACTTTGCCGCAGGTGACATGGATCATGGAGGGCCCACATGTACGCGTGGGTAGGCTACACATGATTGTTCACTGGTCGCCACCCCCAGTCAGTGTTTCGAATGGGAAGGTTGTCGTGCTGGTGGTATATTCGATGTGGCGGATGGGCGGGCCTAGGTGCGGGCTTACATTCCGGACATGGGGGGTAGTTGGATTGGCGACTAGTTGCAGTACACACGGGACACGTCTCTTCCTTTCCACATCTGGGTCATCCCTTGTACTCACTGACAGTGATACAGTCATCTTCGCCCCAGCCCTCATGTCCTCCCCTCGCTCCCCCAATATGCATGTGCACCTGCGAGGCTAGCGCTTGCACAGGCAGCCCCAAGCTCGCACCAGAGAGGGCAAGGAGTGTATGTGTGGGTCCAGTTGCACGAGTGGGCTGTCTCAGGGTATGATGTGTTACGGGACGCCGTCCACCTGCGTGGTGCCCCAAATGGAGACCCGGCCTGCATGGACTATGCATCACAGTCTTCGCCTTCCGGATCCGCCACCTGCGACACCCAGTGGCTGTGGCTGCCCTTGCGGCCAGGCCGCGTCCGTCTGTGACTGATGGCCCACACATTCACTCTTTGGCCTCTCTGGGGAGGGCTCGGGGGTGGTGGCGCACGCGCTTGCACTTAGTCGCAATGGCATGTGGCGTGGTTGGTATGATGGGCAATGGATGGGATGGTGCGAGCCACCTCCCGTGACGTCAGTGCTGCTCGTGCTGTGGTGCGTCCCCCTACACTTCCATCTGACTTGTGCCATGCTAGACGTTGAGGTTCTATTGCCTGCGTGATATGACCAGGAGGAGCGCGAGGAGACCTCTCACACACCATGCTCCACTGCCATCCCGTGCCCTGTATCGCCTGTGCGGATTGACTATGTTGGGGTTACACCTGGTCGACTGGGGCTGTGTGTGCCTTGTCAAGGGGCATGGCGGGCGCATAACAGGATCCAGCTTGTCCACAGAGGGTGGGCTGAGGTGCGCCTGGTACCGCTTTGTACGTGTGCCCGGCTGCTGTGCACACACGTGTTCACTCCCCCCCGACAGGTGTCCTCTCACAATGCCCAGGGAAGCGGTGGTGTACTGTTCATGACCCCTCCCAACACGGCGTGCTCCAACTTGGCATGTGCGCATCTACCCGTCACACCCACCCACCTGAGCACTGCGTCCATACGACTTCACACGACACATGTGTGTCTTCCACAGTTGTGCTACTCATTTGCGTTGACATCCAATACCAGTGGACTACATGGTCATGTCACGACTGCCGTGTACTTCACATACTCTCATCCTCTCTCATTCGTACTTGTGAAATGAGTCAGCGGAGACAGTTTTGGTTTCAAACATTATATTGAGTCTTCTGTCCTCTGTGATGCAGTATAGTGGACACTACTGGCAGCGGAATACATGTTGAGGATATACTGAGCATGATTGCAAATGGGATAGGGTGTGGGGTTACATGTGATTGGCTGTTGCATGTGGGATGTGGGCTTCAGAGTTACATCTGCTTGGCCAAGGCTGTGCTAATGTACATTTACGTATAGCTGCGGAGCTGCGGACTTTGACACAGACGGTATACATGTAGCCTACCAGACCGCTTGGCATCATGGGCACAGTCCATCTCAGTTCCATGTGACAGGTTTGCTGCGGTTGTTCCTCATGCACGCGTGCATGTGAGATGACATCAGGGCATGTGCTTGCGTGCATGCAGCGGCGTGCCACTTGTTGTTGCAATGTGGTGGTTACTGGACATGTCACAGTCACTGGGGTCGTGTTGTTGTTGTATGCACTTGTCGTCCATGCAAAGGTCCTGGTATGGGATTCCCGGGGCGGGGGTGGGAGGGGTGCAGCACCCACAGACTCCAGGCGACCTATTCATGTCCACTGAGCGGTGTGTGTGTCCATGGGCGCTGGATCCATGTCGTGTCCTGGTTGTTCGTGCAGTTCCGTCCATGTGGGTGCGATACACAGACCCCATGCCACTGCCTCCCACGATGCATGCGGTGTTCCTGGATGTGATGGGGAACAGTGTGCATGTCCCGGTCATATCCGATGTCATGGCGATGTCGTTGATGGTGTGGTTACAGTTGCCGGTCGTTTGGTATGGCTGTTGTGGTGGTGACTGGCCAGTCCGTGCGGAAGCTAAGCATGGGTGCGGGGTTGGACATCATAGGTCAATCGGGGAACCTGCGTTGTGGTCCGACGAATTTACAGGTTGTCAGGTATGCGATGCCGTCCAGCAGGGCTTCCATGTCATTGGTGGTGTACATGTTTGCCAGCCAATGTAGCGGATGGTGGCTGTCAAGGTGTTGTTCGTAAGTTGTCCCTTGGAGGACCATGATGGGGCATGCTGGGTGACATTCGATGTAGCTGTTCTCGATGATCCGTCGTGTGGAGGCACAGTGGTCCCATTTCAGTGCGGGTGCGATGTTGGCCACATACGCCATGCCCCCATAGGCAGAGCAGGCCCTGTCGTGTGCGTCCAGAGGGAGGAGTAGTGGTAGCAGGTCCGCCTTTAGACATGCCGGGTTGGAGAGGCACATCTCCACGGGATGCTGGTAGGGACACCTCCGACAGTAGAAGACGGGCATGACGCAGCTGAACAATGTGATGCGGTAAGTCAGTCGGTAACTTACGTTCAGCAGGGACAGGAGATCGCATCCCAATATATGTATCAGGTTGGTTTTGTACAGCTTGAGCTGTCCGGCGTAGTTGGGTAGGTGTGTTGCGGTTGCCATTTCGCAGCGGTGCGTTGTGGTGGCGTGCTCCGGCTGTGTGTGCAGTCTGCAATGTGCACGCTCCGAGGTTGCTGTGAGCTCTGTGTAGTCGTAGGGAGACAGGACTTGTGTTCTGTTGGCTTGTGCGGAGGACACGGGCCCTCATCCCACATGCTTCTCAGACAGTTCAAGGTCAGTGATGTGTGACTCCTTCCAATTAACTTGCATGTGGCCGACATGGGGGAGTGTTTTCTTTTTTCTTTCCCGTCCGTTGTGTTCTTCTGTGATATGCGCTATCTGCCCTGTGGTCGGTCTCCTCGGCATGCCTGTGTTGGTCTTTTCTTGGACAATGGCTGTATTCACCGGCTTCTTTCGTAGGGCTGTGGTTTCGGAGTTGGAATGGAAGGTCATTCAGTGCTGTCTGCTCTCCCTTGTGTGGGCGGCAGGCTGCCTTTCCGCTCTGCGTTGGGCCTTGTGTGTGAATGTTATTCTTGGGCCACCTGTTGTCGGTCCCCGGGCTCTTTGGTGTTCCGTTTTATATGTCTTGTTCATATGTGCAGGGTGGTATGGGTGTTTCAGTGTGGTACTGGCGTTCCTCTTCCCGAAGGGGCCCTGCTTCTCCTAGTTGGTGTTGCCGCCGCTGTGTGCTCCGCCATGTTTGTTACACTGGGGTGTGTCCTGCTGTTGCGTGACTTCACTGACATGTGTGCGTCGGTTGTGTGGCGTTGGGTGTTGTCCGTGAATTGGGCGTTGGGGACATGTCTGTGGCAGGCCTGTCACGTGTCATGTGCGTTCGGGGTGGGGCTGATGTGTGTGCTGCTTGGTTGTGTCCCTGTGTCTGTGTGCGACGCATGCATGGCGCTGCGGTTGGCCTCTGCGTTGTGCGCATGTGTGGCGGCGTCATCGCCGCTTTGGGGCCGTGACGGGGTCGTTGGTTCCTAGTCCCAGGTGGTGTGTACACATGTGTTACGCGATGTTACGATTTGGCCTGTGTGTCATATGTGGATGCAATGGTGGATGTGTAGTGTACACGCGGGGGTGGGGGTTGTCCGCTTTTTCCGCCCTTGCACTGTGTGCGCTGTTTGCGTGCACTTGTTGTGTGTGTGCCTACCTGCGTCTCCGCGGTACGTTGCGTCCTTGGTGGTGCATCAGCAAGAGCATGGGGAGGGCCTGCAGTGCTGGATTCATGCTCGGGGAGCCGCTTCTTCGTTGTCCGTGCTCGGCGTCCGTGTTACCGCTTCGGTTTGTCGTACGGTGTCTCTTAGCCGTGGGAGCCGTTTGTTTGCGGCATCGTAATTTATACGCCGGGCGGGACGTGATTTCGTCGGACGGTGTGTGTCAATTGTGCTGCGCCGCTACGTGTACGGACGCACTTTGATGGCGGACGGTGTTGCTGGCTTGCCGGCGGTGTTTGGCCTACTTTTCGCATCGTAATTGGGCGGGCGTGTGGACTGCTGCGTGCCGGCGGTAACTGGTGGTTTTTGCATCCGCCAGCACGGCGGTTGTGCTTCCGCCCGCCATCGTAATGACCCCCTTACTTTGTTACGTGTATATTTATTTTGGTGTTTTCTGTAGTTTGTTAGTTTCCTGTAGAGTTTCCTGTAGTGGTAATATAAAATAGAAAGAAGACATTCATTAATTAATAGGTTATGTATATTATTAATTACAGTTTTTTACTTTTAGTATTATATATTTTAATTTAGTTTACTTACTTTTGATAGAGTTAATTATTTGGTATATGTTGATCTTCTTATATCTGTAGTTGAATTCCTGTAGAGTTTCTCCTTCTTTAGTTTTCTTTCTTTTGGGTGTGGAGTAGAAATGAAGTTTAACTGTGTATATAGTGTGTTGGATGTTGTAATTTCGATTGTATTGGTTAGTTTGAATTTGCAGTTTTTCTATTGGTTAATTTGTATTTTTTTAAAATCATTTAGTAGTTAGTTTCCAAATAAGGAAAACGCTAATTAGTAGTAAGTTATGTATAAATTAGTATATATTTTTAAATAGCTTTTGTTATGTATTATATATTATATAATTGAATTGTAATAGTAATATTTTATATTATTAATGTTTAATGTATTAGTATTTTTAATAATATTTTAGTAATGTTATTGCTGTGTTAATTGATTTTTAAATTTAGTAAAATAGTTATTGTGCTTTATTAATTTAGTATTGTGTTTTTAGTAAATTAATCATTTATATGTCGTTTAATTTTTATATTTATTAGAGTTTTATATAGTCGATATATTTAATTTTACGATATTAGTGTTGTCGATATTTTTGTGTACGATATTTTTAACCTATTTAATGTATTTTAATGAAGGTCGATATTTTTGAATTTCGATAAGTATGTTAGCGATATTTGTGAAATAGATATTTATGTACTTCGATATTGTATCCTCGATATTTTTGTAATGTTTTAAATAGGTATATGATGTCGATATTAATGTTATCGATAATTTTGTATCGATATAATTGTAGCTCGATAATATGTCTTTCGAGATTTTGTCAGTGATTCTGTGTTAGTGCCTGGGCCATTGCATAAGTACATGGGTACTGAATGGATGATTAGAGTACTGCAAGGAGATTGCATGGTGAATTTAAAAGTGCTTGGGTTTTGACGGAGTGATTGGATAAGTACATGATGCTGGCTAGGTGATTGGAGGAGTGCATGGGTAGCGACAAGGAGATGGCTGGACTGCATCAGTTGTGCTCATGGGATTGTAGCAGTGCATGGTGAATTTATAAGTGCTTGGGTTTTGGCGGAGTGATTGGATAAGTACATGGTGCTGGCTGGGTGATTGGAGGAGTGCATGGGTAGTGACAGGGCGATGGCTGGAGTGCTTGGGAAGTGCTCAGGGGATTGTAACAGTGCATGAGTTAGTGCCTGGGCCAATGCATGAGTGCATGGCTAGTGATTGGATGATTAGAGTGCTTCAAGGACAGTGCATGGTGATTTCATAACTGCTTGGGTTTTGGCAGAGTGATTGGATAAGTACATGATGCTGGATGGGTGATTGGAGGAGTGCATGGGTAGTGACAGAGGGATTTCTGGAGTGCATGGGTACTACCTGGGTAATTGGAGGAGTGAATCAGTAGTGTGTAGGTAGTTACAGGTTTGCATGGGAAGTGCTCAAGGGATTGAAGCAGTGCATGTGTTAGTGCCTGGGCCATTGCATCAGTACATGGGTCTTGACTGGATGATTAGAGTACTGCAAGGACAGTGCATGGTGATTTTATAACTGCTTGGGTTTTGGCGGAGTGATTGGATAAGTTCATGATGCTGGATGGGTGATTGGTGGAGTGCATGGGTAGTGACAGAGGAATTTCTGGACTGCATGGGTACTACCTGGGTAACTGCAGGAGTGAATCAGTAGTGTGTAGGTGGTTAGAGGTCTGCATGGGAAGTGCTCAGGGGATTGTAGCAGTGCATGTGTTAGTGCCTGGGCCATTGCATATGTACATGGTGCTGGCTGGGTGATTGGAGGAGTGCATGGATAGTGACAGGACGATGTGGAGAGGTGTGGTGCAGCGGCCAGGGCAGCTGACTTCGGAGCACAGGGTTCATGGTTCGATCCCCGGCGGCTGCTCAGCTCAGCACCATGTGACTCTGGGCAATAGCTCACTTAATTTCCACTACGGCCCCCAGCGCCTTGAGACCCGTAAGGGTGAGTAGCTGCGCTATATAAAAACGGACTTACATATATAGCTGGACTGCATGGGTAGTGCTCAGGGGATTGTAGCAGTGCATGAGTTAGTGCCTGGGTCATTGCATGTGTGCATGGATAGTGACAGGGGGATTGCTGGAGTGCATGGGTACTACCTGGGTAATTGCAGGAGTGAATCAGTACTGTGTAGGTGGTTAGAGGTCTGCATGGGTAGTGCACAGGGGATTGTAGCAGTGCATGTGTTAGTGCCTGGGTCATTGCATAAGTACATGGGTACTGACTGGATGATGAGAGTACTGCAAGGAGAGTTCATGGTGAATTTATAAGTGCTTGGCTTTTGGCAGAGTTATTGGATAAGTACATGGTGCTGGCTTGGTGATTGGAAGAATGCATGGGCAGTGCACAGGTGATTGTGCCACTGTATGTGTTAGTGCCTGGGTCATTGCATGAGTACCTGAGTAGTGACTGGATGATTAGAGTACTGCAAGGAGAGTTCATGGTGAATTTATAAGTGCTTGGCTTTTGGCAGAGTGATTGGATAAGTACATGGTACTGGCTGGGTGATTGGAGGAGTGCATAAGCAGTGACAGGGAGATGGCTGGACTGCATGGGTAGTGCTCAGGGGATTGTAGCAGTGCATGTGTTAGTGTCTGGGTCATTGCATGAGTACATGGATAGTGACTGGATGATTAGAGTACTGCAAGGAGAGAGCATGGTGAATTTATGTGCTTGGATTTTGGCAGAGTGATTGGATAAGTACATGGTGCTGCCTGGGTGATTGGAGAGTGCATAAGCAGTGACAGGGAGATGGCTGGACTGCATGGGTAGTGCTCAGGGGATTGTAACAGTGCATGTGTTAGTGCCTGGGTCATTGCATGAGTACCATGGGTACTGACTGGATGATTAGAGTACTGCAAGGAGAGTGCATGGTGAATTTATAAGTGCTTGGGTTTTGGCGCAGTGATTGGATAAGTACATGGTCCTGGCTGGGTGATTGGAGGAGTGCATGGGTAGTGACAAGTAGATGGCTGGACTGCATGGGTACTACCTGGAGTAGTTGGAGGAGTGAATCAGCGTGTTTGCACACTTGTCACTTGACCCACCCCTCCCTTCACCACTGTGCAAGCGGGCCCTCTGGCGCATTGTAAGTTGTGGGATTAAGTCCCCTTGAATCCTGAGGGTCCCTGGGGGCCAACCAGTCCACCAGGTACCTCCAGTAAGCGCCACCTCTCTGCCTTGCAGAGAGGTGGTCTGAGGCCATGCCCCTTTTTACACCTCTCTACAAAGCAACTCTGTGGCACTTAATGGATGTACCTGGTGGGCTAGTTGGCCCCCAGGGACCCTCAGGATTCAAGGGGACTTAATCCCCCAACATAAAACACGCCACAGGGCGTGTTTGCACACTTGTCACATCAGGCCACGCCCCCTTCCTGTTGTAAGTTGGGGGATTAAGTCCCCTTGAATCCTGAGGGTCCCTAGGGGCCAACTAGCCCACCAGCTACCTCCAGTAAGCGCCACAGAGCTGCTTTGCAGAGTGGTGTAAAGAGCGTGGCCTTGGACCACCTCTCTGCAACGCAGCTCTGGTGCTTACTGGAGGTACCTGGTGAGCTGGTTGGCCCCAGGAACCCTCAGGATTCAAGGGACTTAATCCCACAGCTACAATGCGCCAGAGGGCCCGTTTGCACAGTGGTGAAGAGGAGGGTGGGCCGATGTGACAAGTGCTGCAAACTACGCTGATTCAACTCAACTTAAAACGCGCCACAGGGCACGTTTGCACACTTGTCACATCAGGCCACGCCCCTCACTGCACCACTGTGCAAACACTCCCCCTGGTGCGTTGTAAATTTTGGGATTAAGGCCCCTTGAGTTCTGAGGGTCCCTGGGGGCCAACTAGCCCACCAGCTACCTCCAGTAAGTGCCACAGAGCTGCGTTGCAGAATGGTGTAAAAAGGGGGTGTGGCCTTGGACCACCTCTCTGCAACTCAGCTCCCTGACACTTACTGAAGGTACCTGGTGGGCTAGTTGGCCCCAGGGACCCTCAGTATTCAAGGGAATTAATTCCCCAACTTACAACGCGCCAGGGGGCACGTTTGCAAAGTGTTGCAGGGAGGGGGCATGCCAGCTTTTTTTTTCTTCAGAAGGGGGGCTGTGTCGTTTCCCACTTTTGGGGCCTTGGGGACCCCATCCTCCAGGCCTGACCCCTATTGTTAAATAAAAAAAAAAAAAAAACGGGAAGGGGGCCGCGTGGCCCCCCCTCCCGAGGCCAATTTCTGCCCCGGGGACCCCATCCCTTGGGCATGGCCATATATATATATTTTAAATATATATATTTTTAAAGGAGGGTGGCTGCGTGGCCCCCCTCCTGAGTCCTCTATTAGCCCCGGGGACCCCATCCCCCAGGGCTCTGCCTCTGCCTCTATTTTTATTTTTTTGTTTTGAGGGAGGGGAGTCACGTGGCCCCCCTCCCAGGCCACTTCTGTCCCCGGGGACCCCATCCCCCGGGGGCCCTTTCCATTGGGGACCATGAGTGGAGCCCCAATTCCCCCACGGTCCCTGCGCCTCCCCGCCTCCTGCAGGAGCCGGCATTGCTTTTCCACATGGGGAGCTGCTGACATGCAGCTCCCCTTGTGGAAAAGCAATCTGCTTTGGATTTTGGAAGCAAGATCTCACTTCCAAAATCTGAAGCAGAGTTTGCTATGGCATGGTGGGAGCCGCAGGGCTCCCACCCTGCCATACAATCAGCAGTGTCCCGGGGGTGGCGGTCCCCAGGGCCATCAAGGGCTCCAGGAGGGGGGCCGGACAGCCCCCCTCCCTTTATTTACATAGCCCCGGGGAGGTGGTGATCCCGGGGGCTCGGGGTCTGTTACGGACCCCCAAATTTACATATTTAGTGCCCGGGGAGGTGGTGGTTCCCAGGGCATGTGGGGGGGCTCTTTCGCCCCCACACAGGTTTTATTTTTTTTTTAAATAGAGCCCCAGGTAGGTGGCGGTCCCCTGGGCAGCAGGGGAGCTGTGTGCCCCCGCAAATATTTAAGAAAAGCCCCTGAGGTGGCGGTCCCCGGGGCTTGGGGGGGCCTTGGAGGCCCCCCCACAGATTAAAAAACAGGAGCCTTCCATTTTGAGACATCTGGTCTATCGCCGAGTTTGTCCCCAATGTCTGATTTTTTTTGATTATGTCCCTATATTTGCTCATTATTTTAATGAAATGATTATTTTCTTTACTATAGCTCAAAATCATTCTTATTTTTTGATCTTCCTCTTCTGGACATGTTGCCTTTTTTTGTCAATATTCATTAGAAGTCGTATGCGCGGAGTCCCTTTCACTTGCATTCTTCCTTTCTTTATATCAGACATTTTGTATCCTCTTTGTATGAACTATTGTTCATTTTCATGTGCGTGTATTACAAATTCTTTGTCATCAGAACTGTTTTGTCTCATTCTTAAGAATTCACCATAGGGAATTATTTTTTTAGTGATTGTGGGTCAAAGCTTGATCCGTATAGTAAACTATTTGTTGCTGTCAGCTTTCAATAGACAGTTGTCTTGATCTGACTTTCCTCTATGTAGATATTCACATCCAGAAATTGCATAGATGTTGTGCTGGTATTACAGGTGAATGAAAGACCCAGATCATTTTGATTTAATTTGGTAAAATATTCCATAAATTCTTCATTGGTACCACCCCAGATTATAAATAAATCATCTATGAAATGTAACCACAGATTTATTTTCTCATTGTATTGTTCATTTCCCTCTCTCCAAGGTATGGTTTTCTCCCACCAACCCATGGTGCGATTCGCATAGCTTGGAGAGAAGGAAACTCCCATGGCAATACCGCATATTTGAGAGTAGAACTGATGATCAAATAAAAATATGTTATTATGAAGACTCAATTCCATCATCTCAACCAGTAATACTGAGTGTTCTAAACATTGGATTTTTCTCTGGGACAAAAAAAACTTCATTGCCTTAACACCTACCTCATGTTTGCTAGAGCTGTATAGTGACACAACATCTCTGGTGACTAACAATAGGCCATTTTGCCACTCTGTGTCTGCAAGGATTCTTAAACAATCACCAGTATCCTTAATAATATAGAATTTATTGAGGTCACTGAGGGTGCAATGCATCTAGACCCACATATATTGAGACATTCTCATAGAGAGATTCACAGCTGGAAATTATGGGTCTGCCTGGTGGATTTTCGGGAGAAAATATATAGCTGGGATACTTGGATTTTCATTCTGTAGAAATTTGTCTTCTTCTTCACTTATTAGTTTTCCTCAGATCATCTCTTTATATTCTAATTTAATTTTTTTGTGAGGTCATTGATTGCATTTTGTTTCAAATATTTGTAATTAGTTGCGTCATTTAACTGTCTTTTGACCTCTTTTATATACTGTGACTCATCCATAATTACTATATTTCATCCCTTATGCACTGGTTTTATTTCAATCCTATCGTTCTTCACCAGTTTTTCCAGTGATTTTCTTTCTCCACATGTTACATTTTCTTTGTTGTTTCTTTGGAGGTGTTTTCCAATTTTTCAAAGTCTGATGTAACTAAATCATAGTATGTTTCAATTCTGTTTCCAGGAGTTTATATCGGACAAAATGTTGATTTCCTTTTGAATTGTGTAAATTCATGTCCTATTGTGTTGATTTCCAACTCATTTAGCATCTGTGGGGCTTATTTACAAGCCTCTTGCGCCACTTTTGCATAATTTTTAACATGGGAAAAGTGATGTGCGGGTGGCGTAAAGGGCTTGTAAATAAGCCCCTGAGTTTCAGTAGCGTCATCCTCCTGTAGATTTATCATCAACTCATAATTTGTTTTCAAGTCTGGTATCTGTTCAAAGAGCAGGTTGGTATCTGAGATGTTTTCCCTTTTATGTATCGGTTTAATTCCTTCCTTCTTGGCAAATAATTTAGCTAATTTTATTTTTCTTATGTATTTGTATGTCAGTTTTGGTCTCCACATAGTCATAATATTTTTCAGGACAAAAAGTTAATCCCTAATTTATAAGAATGACTGTATCTTGGTCCAAAATCCAGATTTGCATAAGTTTGTTATTTCTTTTGTTGATTGCGTAGGGGATGTTTGTTTGTTCTTTCCTTCTCCCCTCCTGATTTTTCTTCCCTTGTATGGCTTAGTGATCTTCCCCTTCCTTGTCATCTTCCATGACCTCTCCCCTTTCCTCTGCCTCTTCCTGGTCTCTGATTGATGCATAGTTGTTTCATTTCTTCTAAAATGTAGTTTTACCAGCTCCATGGGGAATTCCCTCTCCCTCACTTACATCTGTATCAGATTCATTTATAGTAGAATCCGACTCGCTTCCCGTTATCTGATGAGTTTTTAGTTGTTGTTTCAATGTTTCAAAGCTTTTCGCAAATATAAAGATAGTTCCTATTTCTTAATCTCTTTCATCACATCTAAATTTCTGCTGTTTTCTTTCTTCCATTTCAGTTCTCAGTTGCTTGGCTTCTTCTTCTTTTTTCAATGATTGGATTTGTGTCTCAATTGCATTAATCGAATTGTGAATATCCTTGATATCTCTTTTCGCATATTTGATAAATATAAACATCATGTCATTTGAACACTGCATGTTGTTGTTGCCCCATTCCTCTAACATTTCAGGTCTAGTATAAAGATACATAGTCCCATAGGAACTCTCCCTACTTCAATGTATTTTTCCATTATGATTACTAGGCACTACCAATGCACTTATCCAATCACTCAGGCACTGCTCATGGTCGCATGCAATCACCCAGACACTACTCATTTACTAATCCAGTCAAACTGCAGCACCCTTGCACTCATCCAATCACCCAGGCACTAACTATGCACTTATCCAATTACCCAGGCACTACTCATGCACAAATACCGTCACCTAGGCACTGCTCATTCACTCATCCAGTTACCTGGCAGTACCCATGCACTCATCCAATCACCGCAGCAGTACCCATGTACTTATCCAATCACCCAGGCTCTACCATGCACTCATCCAATCACCCATCCACTACATATGCTTCCAAGCAATCATCCAGGCACTACCCATACATTCATCCAATCACCTTGACACTACTCATGCACTCATCCATCACACAGGCAGTGCCCATGTACTTATATAATGCCTCTGACACTACTCATGCACTATTGTGTCACCCAGGTGCTACACAAGCACTGATCCAATCACCTAGGCACTATCCATGCACTGATCCAATCACCCAGATACTGCCCATGCACTCATTGACTCACCCAGGCACTACCCATTCACTCATACAATCACCCAGGTAATGCCCATGCACTCATCCAATTACACAGACATTACCCATGCATTAATGTAATCACCCAGGCACTACCCATACATTCATCCTATCACCAAGACTTGTACTCACCCAATCACCCAGGCACTACACCTGTACTCATCCAATCACACATGTACTACCTATGCAATCATCCATTCACCCAGGCACTATGTATGCACTCATCCAATCACACATGCACTACCCATGCATTCATCCAAGCACCCAGGCACTACACATGCACTGATCCAATCACCCAGGCACTACATATGTACTCATCCAATCACCCAAGCACTCCACATGTAGTCATCCACCCACTCACGCACTACACATGCACTCATCCAATCACAATTGCACAACGGATGCACTCATCCATTTACCCAGGCACTAAAAATGCACTGCTCTCATCACCCAGGCACTACACATGCACTGATCCAATCACCCAGGCACTACTCATGCACTCATCCAATCACCCAGGCACCACACTTGCACTCATCCAATCACACATGTACTACCTATACACTCATCCACTCACCCAGGCACTACACATTCACTCATCCAATCACACATGCACTACTCGTCTAATCACCTGGATACTACAAATGTACTGATCCAGTCACCTAGGCACTACATATACACTCATCCATTCAATAAGGCACTACCCGTGCAGTCATCCAACCACTCACGGACTACCCATGCAGTCATTCAAACACTCAGTCACTACACCTGCAGTGATCCAATCACTCAGTCACTACCCATGCAGTCATACAATCACAGAGGCTCTACTCATGCACTCATACAATCACCTAGGCAATGCTCATGGTCTCATGCATTCACCGAGACACTATTCATTCACTCATCAAGTCACCCTGGTACTAATCATGCATTCATCCAATCACCCATGCACTACCTATGTACTTATCCACTCACCCTAGGCACTACCAATGCACTCATCCAATCACTCAGGCACTGCTCATGGTCTCATCCAATCGCACATGTACTACCAATGCACTCATCCACTCACCCAGGCACTACATATGCACTCATCCAATCAATAAGGCACTACCCATGCAGTCATCTAATCACTCAGGCACTACCCATGCAGTGATACATTCAGCAAGGCACTACTCATGCACTCATACAATAACCTAGGCACTGCTCATGCCCTCATGCATTCACCCAGACACTACTCATTCACTCATCCAGTCACACAGGCACAACTCATGCACTCATCCAATCACCCATGCACTACCCATGCACTCATCCAATCACCCAGGCACTGCCCTTGCACTCATCCAGTCACCCAGCTACTACCCATGCACTCATGAAATCACCCAATGTCTATCCATGCATTCATCCAATCACCTAGGCACTATTCATGCACTCATCCAATCACCCAAGCAGTACCCATGCACTCAGACAATCACCCAGGAACTACTGATGCACTCATCCATTCACCCAGGCACTAAAAATGCACTGCTCCAATCACCCAGGCACTACACATTCACTGATCCAATCACCCAGGCACTACTCATGCACCCATCCATTCACTCAGGCACTACACTTGCACTCAATGAATCACACATGTACTACCTATGCACTTATTCACTCACCCATGCACTACATATACACTCATTCAATCACACATGCACTACCCTGTACAATCACCAGGGCACTACACATGCACTGATCCAAACACCCAGACACTACTCATTCACTCATCCAGTCACACAGGTACTACTCATGCACTCATCCATTCACTAATGCACTACCTAGGCACTTATTCACTCACCCTAATCACCCGGCTAAACCCATGCACTTATCAAATCACCCAGGCACTACACATACACTGATCCAATCACACAGGCACTACACATGCACTCTTACAATCAGCCAGGCCCTACCCATGCAGTCATTCAATCACCCGGCAGTACCAATGCACTCATTCAATCACTAAGGCACTACTCATGCACTCATCAAATAACCCAGGCACTGCCCATGCACTCATCCAATCAACCAGGCACTACACATGCACTCATCCATTCATGCATGCACTGCCCATGCACTAAGTCAATCACCCAGGCACTACACATGCACTCTTACAATCAGCTAGGCACTACTCATGCAATCATACGATCACCCAGGCACTACCCAAGCACTCATCCAATCACCCAACCACTGCCCATGCAGTCAAGCAATCATCCAGGTACTACCCATATATTTATCCAACCACCTTGACACTACTCATGCACTCATCCATCACACAGGCAGTACACATGCACTCATCTAATTACCCAGACACTACTCATGCTCTCATGCAGTCACCCAGGCACTACACATGTACTCATCCAAATATGCATGCACTACCCATGCACTCATCCATTTACCCAGGCACTACCCATGCACTCATCCAACCACCCAGGCACTACACATTCACTCATTCAATCACCCAGGTACTGCTCATACAGTCATACAATCATGCAGGCAATGCCCATGCAGTCATTACATCACACACCACTACCAATGTGCTTATACAGTCTCCCAGCCACTACCCATACATTCATCCAATCAACTAGGCACTCCTCATGTACTCATTCAATTACACAGGCAATACGCATGTACTCATCCAATCACCCAGACACTACCTTTGCACTCATCCAATCACCCAGTCACTAATCATGCACTCACCCACTCACCCAGGTACTACAGATGCACTCATCCAATCACACATGCACACAGCCAAACACTCACGCTCTACATATGCACTGATCCAATTACCCAGGAACTACACATGCACTCTTCTAATCACCCAAGCACTACTCATACACTCATGCAATTACCCAGGCACTAAACATGCACTGATCCAATCATGCATGCACTACACATGCACTCATCCAATCACCCAGGCACTACACACACACTCATTCAATCAAGGATGCACTACACATGCACTCATACAATCAGGCATTACCCATGGACTCATGCAATAAATCATACAGTACAGATACCTTTATTCAATCATCTATTTAGCAGTAATATATTGTTTTTTGTTTTTTAAACTTGTTTTGTTTTTATGACGCACAGGCAACAACAGGTTGCAAAAATAGAATATACACATAGTAAAAAAGTACAAAGAAATTGTATGCCCTATGCCATCTGTCTTTAATTGTGTGCTGCATGGGGTTGGGCACAGGGCTTGACCTGTAGTCCGGCCATGTGCACACAACCCATGCTGGTGCCCAGCCCCCAAAGGCTTTGTGCCCAACCCCAAGGCTGACAAGCCCACTGCAGCAAGCCTTTGGCCATGAGCAGCATGGTGTTTGGCGCAGGGCCTGGCAAACGTTGCAAGGATGACTATGTGATATGACAATATTAAGATGTCATTTTAAGTTAGGCAGACCTATTCACTTTGTCAAACTGTCCAACATATACCACACCAAAATATAAAATGTGGACCTATTGGCTTTATCAAAGGGTCAGCACATTGCCCTACATAAATCAGACATCTTGTCTTTGTCAAATAACCACCAATAACCATCATCAAATCTGTATTTTATAAATGCACACATAGCAATGTTTAATAAATTGATCATGCATGCATGAGTGTGTCTGTGCCTTTTTCTAGTGGCATGATACATAAAAAGAAACATACAAATAGTTGAATACCTGTGTTTCAGACCGCATTCTCTCTATATTTGTGTAGAAGAAGGTGTATGTATTCCTTTTTGCGCATAATACAGGGCACGTGGGTACAGAGTTATATAGACTGGGATACATGTTTTAAACATTACTTTTCTCTACTACTTTTTATTAGACACTCAGAAAGCACACATATTAGTATGCACAACCTATTTCAATCTTCATTCCAGTATAATAAAACAAACTACAATACACATTTGTACATTTGGTAACATTTTAAACATCACATTTCTCTAATGCTTTGCAAGCTTTATAAATAATGCATTACAAAGTAAAAAATATGATTACAAACACTGAAGCACTACTGCACAATACATAACACACCTTACACATTTGTAACTCACCTCTGAAATACTATTGCAGAATATGAAAATGTCAGGAACTCCTAAAAGATTTTCTTTACAACACAATAAATGTGTTAATACATTTTTTCTTACTACTAGCTGGTAAGAACGGAGCCCTTCATGTTCTAATTAGGTCCTGATGAATGCCCTGGACCCAACTGGGCCAACATGACAGAAACATGTTAACCTCACATGCAACGGTTAGGGGACATTAATTCCCCCATACACCGTTATTTGATTTTAATATCATATAGTTACCTTTCACATTAAAAACACAATAAGGTTAACTATAATGATTTCTAACTACACTCACTTTTTTATGGGCCCCCACTTAGTTTAGAAGTGCATCCCTGTCGTCAGGTGAATGCCCACCCTCTATCAAACCAAGGTTTTAGAGGGCGAGGACTGGTCAATGATGAAGCATGACACCAGGTGGTGTGTGAGACCAGCCCGTTACATTTTATGAGATGTCTTCACTCGTAATTTAACCCACACCTCACAGTAGTCATTAAGTTAGGAGCAGCTTTTTGTGGTTAACAAACCTACCAAACACACACATTTCTGAAAAGTAGACACCCGGGGGCTTCCAGGGAGGTATGGCTTGCGTGGATCCCCCAACGTTTCCTTACCCAGAATCCCCTGCAAACCTCAATTTTAGCTGAACAAATCACTTTTTTCACACATTTTTGTGTGGGACAGTGTGGCATCACTGTCCTCACACAAATTTTCTACCACCCAGCGTTTCCCCAGGTCTCCCGATAAAAGGGTGCCTCACTTGTGTGGGAGGCCCAAGTACCCGCGACAGGCAAGGGCCCAAAACGTAGTGAGGCGATATCAAAATTGCCTATCTCAAAACCACCTGGTTTTGCAAGGGGGTCACCTGGGTTTTTGGCCCCGTGCTCGGCGGCCATCTAAGGAAACCTACCAAACCCACACATTTCTGAAAAGTAGACACCCGGGGGCTTCCAGGGAGGTATGGTTTGTGTGGATCCCCCAACGTTTCCTTACCCAGAATCCCCTGCAAACATCAATTTTAGCTGAAAAAATCACTTTTTTCACACATTTTTGTGTGGGAAAGTGTGGCATCACTGGCCTCACACAAATTTCATGCACCCAGCGTTCCTCCAGGTCGCCTGATAAAAATGGTGCCTCACTTGTGTGGGAGGCCCAAGTACCCGCGACAGGCAAGGGCCCAAAACGTAGTGAGGCGACATCAAAATTGCCTATCTCAAAACCACCTGGTTTTGCAAAGGGGGTCACCTGGGTTTTTGGCCCCGTGCTTGGCGGCCATCTAGGGAAACCTACCAAACCCACACATTTCTGAAAAGTAGACACCCAGGGGCTTCCAGGGAGGTATGGCTTGCGTGGATCCCCCAACGTTTCCTTACCCAGAATCCCCTGCAAACCTCAATTTTAGCTGAAAAAATAATTTTTTTCACACATGTTTGTGTGGGAAAGTGTGGCATCACTGACCTTACACAAATTTCCTACCACCCAGCGTTCCCCCAGGTCTCCCAATAAAAATGGTGCCTCACTTGTGTGGGAGGCCCAAGTACCCGCGACAGGCAAGGGCCCAAAACGTAGTGAGGCGACATCAAAATTGCCTATCTCAAAACCACCTGGTTTTGCAAGGGGGTCACCTGGGTTTTTGGCCCCGTGCTCGGCGGCCATCTAGGGAAACCTACCAAACCCACACATTTCTGAAAAGTAGACACCCAGGGGCTTCCAGGGAGGTATGGCTTGTGTGGATCCCCAACGTTTCCTTACTCAGAATCCCCTGCAAACCTCAATTTTAGCTGAAAAAATCACCTTTTTCATACATTTGTGTGTGGGAAAGTGTGGCATCACTGGCCTCACACAAATTTCCTACCACCCAGCGTTCCCCCAGGTCTCCCAATAAAAATGGTGCCTCACTTGTGTGGGAGGCCCAAGTACCACGCGACAGGCAAGGGCCCAAAACGTATTGAGGCGACATCAAAATTGCCTATCTCAAAACCACCTGGTTTTGCAAGGAGGGTCACCTGGGTTTTTGGCCCCGTGCTCGGCGGCCATCTAGGGAAACCTACCAAACCCACACATTTCTGAAAATTAGACACCCGGGGGCTTCCAGGGAGGTATGGCTTGCGTGGATCCCCCAACGTTTCCTTACCCAGAATCCCCTGCAAACCTCAATTTTAACTGAAAAAAATCACTTTTTTCACACATTTTTGTGTGGGAAAGTGTGGCATCACTGGCCTCACACAAATTTCCTACCACCCAGCGTTCCCCAGGTCTCCCAATAAAAATGATGCCTCACTCGTGTGGGAGGCCCAAGTAACCGCGACGGATAACCCGGGGGGTCAATAGTGGAATCCCTACCAGTGTACACACGCAAATTAAAAACATATCCTGTCCTACTCTCGAACAACATATACAGCTTAATTCCATAGCGTGCCCTCTTGCTAGGAATGTACTGCCTAAAAACCAAACGGCCCTTGAACAGGACCAAAGACTCATCAATAGATATTTCTTTCCCTGGAGTATAGATCTCTGAAAATCGATCTACAAAGTGATCAAGAACAGGCCGAATCTTAAAAAGACGGTCACATTCAGGGTGATCTCGTGGCAACGCCAAACCATTATCAACAAAATGCAGCATCCGAAGCAAAAGTAAATACCGATCACGAGTCATAACTGCAGGAAATATGGCCGTTGCCATCAAGGGACTGGTAGACCAATATGA